>JADHYT010000022.1:99989-150324 GCA_027604725.1 Entophlyctis luteolus | reverse complement strand
ATATTCCAATATGTGGGGTTTTCTGTTTGGAAAAATTGTGCCAAGCTTCCACTCACCAAAGATGGAATCCTGACAGGATCCTTATAGTACTTCAAGATCACCCAGCAGATTGATCCAGTGGTATCTGGCATCTGGCAAGTATCTGGCAGATATCTGGCAAAAATACTCAGCATCTGGTGCTGCCTGGCAGAAGTATCTGGCACTCATCTGACATCCAGCAAGTATCTGGCAGGTATCTGACTAAAGTATCTGGCATCGGGCGGATTATCTGGTATCCTATCCTGTATCCAGCTCTTCTTAGTAATCAGAAGGCATTCAGGTTCCTCTGCAGAATACAGCAACAATGCAGCACCCAAGACATCAGATCCCCAATCCTTTATTGCAAACAGGACCCAGATCATCTGCAGGATCATCTGGCAGGTCATTGGCCAGATCCAATGAAGATCTGGGTCCAGCATCAGCCAGAGTATCCAGATCCAGATCTGGCACTTTTTCAATTATCTTGTTTTTTTTAAAACAGTTTTGTGCTGGCTTATTTCATTTATTGAATATATTTAAGTGAAAGATGAAAGAATCTGGATGTGAATAATTTTTTTTGAAAAAAAAACAAAACAATTGGCTGAATGATGCCAGATACTTGCCAGATTATCTGGCAAATCTGGATAAATCCAGCTGTGCTGGATAGGATAAAAAAATCTGGGGTTTTGGATCTGGCATCCAGCAGATGGATTTGCCAGATTTTTTTAAATCTGGCACCTGCTGGATAGGATACAGATCTGCCTGGCAATTTTTTTTACCTGGTGGATGTGTTGCTGGATATTTTGCTGGACTCACTGGATCCTGGATCTGATGAGGATACAAAAAAAATTTTGCCAGATAGGATCCAGATATCTGCTGGATACATATCTGGCAAACATACTATAGGGATCCTGCATTTCCACTGCATACTTGCCAGCAAGTGCCAGATGCTGGGTCTTTTCCTGGATACTGGCTAAATACATGCCAGATGCTGGATACTGGATTGATCCATCAGGTGATCCTGACATACTGTAAATTGCTGCCATCCATTTTTTTTTTCTTCAACAAAACAACTGTCAATAAATCGCTGCTAATTTCCACTCTACTGTATGTGCCAATTGCCAGACCTGCTTGTCCTTGTGCCTGACAAAATCTGCAGGATGCAGATCTGGCAAACATGCAATAAAGCTTGCATCTGGATTCTGGACTTTCCACCACAGTATTTCCAAGCCATTCCTGATTTCAAGATGACATCACTAAACCTCTGGAACTTTCTAAAGATATGTCAGCACATCTAATTCAAATCTTCTTTATGAATGAAAATCAATGGAAGTCTCCACACTCTCCAAGATTTATTGAAATTTCAGAGACAACAAATAAATTTTTTTTGCATCTTATAAGTATGGCAGAGCTTGAATCCCTTTTGCATAGCAATACCTGCCTCATGAGTAAATGCAACTAAAATGGAAGGGCCAAGGCACAGCATTTTCTGACTGATGGGAAAAAACTTTCCCATTGGTTATCTGTAACAAAGGATACAATTCAGTTGAGTTCTGCTTGAGTTTCATTCACAGAAATCCCTGGAACAAGCTCAAATTTTGCCCAACTTTGCCTATGAGTGATGGGAAACTGGAGAATATGATATCACCATGAGCAGAAAACCACCACACAACAAATTTCAAAAGGAACAAGTGCACTACGCAGGCGCCAGTATGACCTGCGGTGAAGGTGAAATGGCTGGTTCCTTGAACTGTTATTTGTATTTTAACCCACAAAACTAAGATGCAGCAACTTCCGTTCGAAGTGCTGGCTCGAGTGCTGTGCCATCTGCCCTTTCCAGGCGTCTTCCATCTTCGCCGTGTGGCACGAGCATTTATTGCTTGTATTGACAGCGACTGGTTCGCTGCCCTTTGCGTACACCGCGTCGTCGTAGAGTTCCTTCCCGCTCGAGTAGGCGGATGCCAGTGGCCCTTCGCGGAGGATGCTGCCTGGTTCTTTGCTCCTCCTTGTACACAGCGTATGTACGCAAAGCTGGCGCTGTCCAAGTTGCAGGAGATCTCACTGGGGCGGTTTGCCGCTTCTTACCTACTGCTCGATCTGTTCGCAGCGCCAATCCCGACCTCGATCGGGCTTTTAACAAATCTAAAGCGCATCTCCTTCAATCAAATGAACCTCGTCGGTCAATTACCGGACAGCTTCTCGTGTCTCACGGATCTGACTCATTTGAACTTGTCTGACAATTCGCTGACAGGCTCGTTGGAGCCGCTTATGGGCTTGAAAAAGCTTGTTATTCTGGATATTTCATCGAATAAGCTTGACGAAGAAATCCCAACCTCGATTTCCAATTTGGTTCTGCTGGAGCAACTTATATTAAAAAACAATTCGATTCCGGGAAGAATTCCCGCTGAAATCGGGACACTGTCGAATTTGCACATCATTGAAGTTTCTAGAAACGCTTTGACCGGACCGATTCCAAAGGAAATTGGAAAATTAACAAAATTGATACATTTGTCTATGGCCTGCAACCGCATTTGCGGTCAATTACCTGAAACTATATCTTCACTCGTTCAAGTTCGAGCCATAAATCTTTCAGAAAACTTATTGACAGGGGATCTTCCAGACTTATCGAAACTTCAACATCTCACGCATTTACACTTGTCCAAAAACGGCCTCACTTCTACAATTCCTCCATATATCTTCATGCATCCGTTTTTGCGCGAATTGAATCTCTCTCACAATTGTCTGTTTGGGCAAATACCTGATCTGAGTGAATTCGCATCAATTTCAGCCCAAAGAACCAGTCGGCTTGAATTTCTTGATTTGACCGGAAATCGGCTGTCTGGCGTGATCCCGGAGGATATCTTCCGTCTTCCGATGTTGTATGGATTGAAACTTGGTGAAAATATGCTGTCAGGAAGTTTGCCACAAGCGATAACGAATCTGCGATCGCTTGTATGGCTTCATCTCGACAGCAACCAGCTCTCTGGAACTTTGCCTGTTCGTGGAATGGGCAGTTTAAAAAGGTTGCGCAAGCTCTATTTGAAGGGGAACCGGTTTTCGCGTGGTGCGGTGATTCCAGAGGATGTCACACCCAAGTCACTGTTATGGCGGCTTTTGCGAGAAAACGGCTTCGAAGACAGTAAGGCAAAACTTGGAAAGACCTCCAAGTCAAAGCATAAGCATCAAAAACAAAACCTGGAGCGAAATAGATATCAAGGTCGGATTTTCCAATAAATCCTTGTTATGGAATCGTATTAAATTTTTTTTCCAGCTGTTTCTCTCAAAATAAAAAATAATAACCAGACTTTCGTACAGAAAGATACCAACAAAGAAAATTCAGTGATAATGGGTGCTCAGAAAAGAGACTGAAAACGTTCGAATTCTTCCAAAGTCAGCTTTTCGACGACTCGCTCATCCGCTAAGTATCTCTGTAACATTTTATGTTGAAGTCTACGCGACACTGTGAAGACTGCTTCGTTTTGATTGAACGACGGGTCAAGTCTCGTGTCAGCAAGGAGAACCTCAAGGACGGGAAGGTTGTCCGCTTTCAAAAATGCCGTATTGCACACTTTCACGCGTGGATCTTCCAGAAATATCTTGACTATTTCTGGACTGCCACGGCGAACTACGCGTTCGAACATGCGCTCGCTGAAGATTGGTCGGATTGGAATATGATGCTGAAGAAGAACGCGAACAACATCTTCGTGACCTTCATCGATCGCAGTAACGAGACCATCACATCTGCGGGCGCAGGGATTCACGTTTGGAACTGTCAGCAGAAACTGAACGATACCAGCATGCCCATTTCGGCAAGCTGTTCGAAAAGGTTCATTATCCCCATCAGCTGGATTCACTCGGTTATCGGAAACTAACAACTGAACGCATTCCAGGTGACCATTGGTACAGGCTTGAACAAGAGAGTGGTTGTTGAAGCATCCCGGATTGATACCGGGGTGTGGGTGGGAAAGCAAAAGCCGAAGAACACCAGCATGGCCGTTAGTCGTTGCATTTCGCAGAGGCTCGTTTCGGGATGCAGAAGGATCAGTGCGAGTATCGGCGAGCAAAAGACGCATCGTTTCTGTATGTCCATTGAACGCAGTTCGCTTGGCTGCGTAGTTGTTTTTGCCATCAGTGCGAATTCCTTTCTCAGACGGCAGTGCGAGCAAGCGAGTGACAATATCAACATGGCCTTCTTCGGCAGCGCATTGCAAAGCGTAGTTGTCATCATCGGCAGGATTCACGATGTCCATCTGAAGGAGACGCTCAACGACCTGCAAATAACCAAGCCGCGCCGCCCATCGGAATGAACGGTTGAGACCGGCAGTCACGTCAAACCACGGTTGTGCAAGCATCAGGTCAAAGACTTTCTCTGCGCGCGCAGGCGACAACCGCCACCGCTCGTACCACATGAAGTTCAGTTCGGTGGACGAGGGATCCCACTCGCGCACTCGCCACCAGTCCGGTGCCATCAGCAGGGTGGCATACACCGCGGCCTGGTAGGAAAGCGGTAGCGCCCGCCACTCGGAATCGCGAACGTTGATCGCATCAAGAAACGTCCAAATATCCTCGCCCGACTCGGCAAGCTGGGTTGCTGTATGGAGGCGCGCGAACGACACGCTCCGCAGGACGAGAGAGGCAAAGCTGCGGCCTACGAGAGCCAGCCGTCGTAGTGAATGCGCATTGAGATCGGTGTGAGCTAGGATGGCCTGAACTGTCTCAGCCGGAAGCTGCCGTGTCATTTTAGATTAAATATTGAAAGCAGCACTGTCAGCACATTCAGGCAAGGTTTCCTCTCTGTTTTTGTGTCCAATTTTGGACCTATTGGGCTTCGTCTGAGCTTGTATCGAATTACGAATCACCGGTTCCATTCACTGGCCGATAAGTTTTGCCCTACCACCGTCATTCGAGAGCCAGAACCAAGCCAGAACCGAGCCTTCGCATTATACAAATGAAAAGTAACGTCGTATTTCATTTAAGCAGCGGGAATCAATATGCTAAGGGGAAAATATCGTGTTTTCCAGGGAGTTCCGAATACCAATATTTTGCGCGGAAAGTCAAACTATCAGGTTGTTGACTGTAAGTTCTAATCATGAAATCTCCTTCCAAAACTTTCTCACGGCCAGCCTTCTGCTTCTTGTAAGTTTCTCATTATTCTCTATTCATCGACTATTCGCTGTGACTTAATCTGATTTTCAAAACTTTCAAATAGAGAATGGTAATAAAGCCATTATTTCGCATACGGGTGTTTGTTGCATGCAAATGGAGAAGTTTTAGACTTGAGTTCCATCAGGAGCGGATCGACGCTTCCGAGACGCAACATGCATCCGCGGCAGCCTCAATCGTCCCCATCACCAACGCCGCTGCCAGTCAATTTTCAAACATGAACACTTGCAAAGTTTCGTTTGCTCCGCGCCGTTCGGCCCAGCTATAAATTACCGCTGCACTTCACCCCAGTTCTGCACTTCCACCGAAGGATTTTCAATGCAAACAGCGCACTGGCCAATTTCGCTGTGCAGCCAACGGGTTTTACCATTTTTAGAATGCTGGCTGATTCGTCGACTCCACCTGCTGCGATGTGCCCAAGCTGCTGGTGCATGTTGTCGGCTTTTACTTCAACTGTTTCATCCACAATTGTATTGTCAAACGGCTTGAGTCATGCTCCATCGACCGCAGCCATACAGACTTGAGTCAAAGATGTCTACGAGACTGGCCGTGATAAGCACCCCGCAGTCACAATGACAGACAATTATTTGGAAGGAAATCTCAGGCTAAAACCGTATTCAAAATAAAGGGGTATTTTGGAACGCGGACATGGAAGACAAAAAACTGTTATTGCTTGAGGAATCCATGAAAGTTGGAGCAATTGCATTTGCGACTATCTCATTCATTTGCCACTGAGATCCAACCACGTTTTGGTTTTGAGAAACACTTCAAAATATTTATTTAGTTCGAACTGCTTGAACTTTTGCCGGTGCCAATTTCACGCAGCTCGCAGTTCGCTCAACAGGGTCATCCGAATTCGTAATGAAACGATCTAGGCACTCTCTGCCATAAAGATTTTCCGGCGTAGGTGAGACTAAGGCTGGTGGAGGCGAAGTTTAGAGTAATGATACAGACGCAAGCAACCCACATTTAGCGTCCAACTCGTCTCCATAGTTGTTGTTGTCTGCCAACTTTTTAACAAAGCCCGGGCGGCTGCGAAGAACAGTTGGCAGTCCGAATATAAACTGATTTGCGTATTTTTCAGACTTGTCGCTTTCGTAAGGAAGTGATGTGATTTTGTCGGTGTGCTTTTCGTTTCGCGCCGCGGCGAGTGCTGCACGTCGGCCGATCGTTGCTCTCGCACGGTCTTCTTGCTCTTGCACACGCAAGTTGTCGTCGCAGGCTTTAGCACCGGATCCAAGCAGATCACCAATGTTATACTCATCCGAGAGATACTTGATGCCAAATGTGTGGTCGTGCGGAAGATGTGCCATAGTTTCTTTCAATCTGGTGCAGGGAGTGAGCGGAACCTCAGGTACACTAATACTCATACGGGTCATGAACCTTCCCAATTTCCGGTTGCCTGCGAGCTCGCCATTCCGTGTGCCGCTTTGAAACAATTTTTGAGTGCAAGTCTCTGGAAACAATCACAGTTAGAAGAATTCAGCCAAGCGCTTTGGCAAGATTACTTGAGTTCTTCTTCTCGCCATTGCAAAACTTCTTTCACTCTTAAACCGTTGTTGTCATGAGTGTCGGGAAGAAGCTTGTGCTCAGGAACAGCGAAATCTCCGTAATGCTTGCGAACTTCACCTGACATTTGGGTTTTAGAGTCCAATCACGGCAGTCATACAAACCTGGATCATATGACCAATGACTGATCAGATACTGCTTTCTGAATTTTTCATCATCTGGGTGAGGCTTTTTTGGTTTCGGATACATGATGTGCTTCACGCTGTCATCCTGCAAAGAAGACAGTCCAAATCTAAAGCTTTCTTGTTTGATGAAAGCCGGGAGTTCGTCGCTGTGGTCAATTGACTTTCCTAAAGCCTGATGTTCGCGGCGGTGGTAAATTTTCTCACGTAACTTTTCGCGCTCCTTTTCATTAAGTTTAATAAACCTGCGGCCCATAGAAATGTTAATGAACCTGAAGTATCGGATGCGGCTGACGCGGAAATATCACTTCGCCAGCCTATTTTTTTGAGTTGGATTTCAATCGAATCCAAAAATTGGATGACAAACATTCGGTCCAAAAGGATTATTTAGTCCATGCGTCATTTTTTTTGCTGTTTCAGTTAAGCTCGTTATGTTTTTGGGAAGTTTTCCAGGGATGTGCGCTGGGTCTCCGGCCTTTCCGCTTCTTCTCATATTCTTAAACACAAGACCAAATCCATGAGAGTTTTCTTATAAGCTTTCTTCATTTACTTGGTTGTCCCCATGGTTTAAGCATTCTTTTGCGGAGTCGCTGATTTCGGTTTTCAGTTCCCCAGCCTGCAGATATTTATGTTTGTGAAGATTCCTATTGGCGATATAGCGTTACAGCAGGAATTTCAGGATGCGGATCTGGCCGGGCGCCGAGGAGTTTCTTGCGGGCCATTCGACGTCGTAATTGAGAGTATTGTCAGCGATTGCCAATTTTTTTATTCATTCACTTTTATCATGAGCGTCGAGCAGCTCAAGAACATATGGTCCGACATGACCGCGGTCGAGCTTGCGCACGCGCACCCGAACTGGGAGAACTGGCAGCCTTCGACCGGGGCGGAACCGTATATCATCAGTGTCCGCAGCAAGCTATCAGAGGGAGGATTTTCAGATCTCGCAAAATGCATTGTCGACCCGGCTGAAGCGCGGCTACTTTCCCAAGCGCAAGGAATAAGCGAAACTGAAGGATTCTGGTTAATTCCACCTCTTAAAGCGCAGAGTGATGTTAAGCTCTTTTCGTGTTCAAGTCGGTGTCCAGAGGCGGGAACGTCAATTTTAATTCCAGAGCATGCTGTAAAACATACATTAAAATTCATTTATCCTGAAATATTTTGCGCAGGTTGGATATCCGGCGAAACAAGGGTCTATCGTCACGGTCAAGAAAGGGGAATTCTATGGATTAGGCGTTTTGAACACTGAAATATTTGATCAGCATTTGAAAGACGGCAAGATATGCTGTTGCAGAGAAGTGACAATGCTCAGGTCGATTAAACAATTAACGTCGGGAAGTAGCCATGCAGAAAAAAGTGCAATCAACCTGGCTAAAGCAACTGAGCAAGTCAATTTTCCCAGCATCAACCAGCGTCTGTTCACCCCTAAATCCACTCTAATGGGGTTGAAACAAAAAAAATGGAAAGTAGATGCGGCTTCTTCATCCGTAGGGTCTGCTGCATCAAGAGGTAGCGTGGACAAGAGTTCAACACTCTTGAGAAATAGTAAAAAGATCAAGCAAACTGGAGCTTAATTTTACTTCATTCAGCAAACACCTTGTCGCCAAGCGGGGACGCCTCTTTAAAATTAAAATTAAAGTTATCGATGAAATTAAGTTTATATTTCTCAACTGCACCTTTTTGGTATCAACAGTGGCTCCGGATTTTTTGAAGAGGTTTCAGAAGCTGCTGCAATAAGACGATTTTCCAGAGCCTTCGTAGGCTTCAAAACTCGAAATCGATCCGCTACTGTTTGAACTTGAACCTGAAAGCGACGTTAGCTCATTTACTGTTTTCACTTCCCTGCCATATGTCTCAGATTCTGGAGCCTATCCTCTTTCATCTTTTCATTCAGTTTCCTTTGCTCTTCACGCTCCATCTTACTGCGGATTCTTTCATTGTCCTGAAGTGATATTCTGGTTTGAATGGAATGCCAAGAGCATAGGAACTACCTTCGCTTGAAATCGCTCAAACTCTTCCTTCCAGAACTTTCTCGCTGCCAACCTTTGTGCTTCTTGTGAGTTTCTTATTATGCTTTCTTCGATCAACTGCTGAGTTCTTTTCTTATTTATATACTCGTCAATCAGTCTCTTTGACTGCCTCTGATTTTCGAAACGTTAACACAAAGAGTAGGGTGAAGCAACAACTCACAAACTGCCTTCTTCGTGTTTCTTCATTGTGCTTTTCGATTTGCTCCTGCTCTTTTTTTCTTTGTTCTTGTTCCTCCGCAAGCTTCTTCTGGTTCTCCTGTGCAAAATCAGCAAATTTTGTTGGAACGAATTTCATCCAGGCACACCTTCCATTTTTGAAGGTCTCTCTTTTTGTTTTCTCGTTCTCTTTCCTCGTTTTGAGCTTGAAGGCTGCTGGCTTTGTGAGCTGCATCATTTCTTTTTTCTAAATCTGCCCCAGATTTAGAGGCCGCCGCCTGGATTAGAAGAATTAGATTTTGCTACTAAAAGAAATTCTACTTCTTTCTGCTCCTTCCAGCATCTGATGGCCTCTTTTCTTTTTTGGAGCAACTCTTGGAACCGTCGGTACCATGCTTCATGCTGTTGGGCTTCTTTGAAACCGATACCCGGAATCGATGATGCGCATGCAGTTAGAAATCGGGAGTCATTGGCCTCGGAATTTTCGTGTTTTAATTATGGTTTCACCGCAACCAGCTTACGCCGTATTTTTGTCTCAGCTTCAGAAATGCGGCGTGCCCCAGATCGTCCCAACCTCCATAATAGCCACCGTTTCTCGAGAGAAACTCCTGCTGAATTATTTGAATCATATGGAGGTACTTGCATTTTTCCTGCCTGAAAATTTTTAATATCCAGTGCCGGTTTTGAGATTTCTGAATTTTTGGCTTCCGCTCGCTGATCTCCATCCTCTTCTGCGAGGCTCTGTTCTTGATCATCTTCGCGATCGCTGCGAATGCCTTCGATCATCGTGGATAATTCCTGGGTCAGAACCTTTTCGTCGGAGGCGAGGGTTTCCATTCTGTTGAGATCAGTTTGGAACAGAACTGAAAGAGAACGAAACACAAACTTGTCTTTTCCTATATTGCGAAATGATTGGATATCATGTTGCATTGCTTTCATTACATCTCGGACAGTGTCCACTTCTGCCAACTTTGTCAGATCCTGACGAAACTTTTCCCAAAAAACCTCTGGACGCATGTCCCGCACTAATTTGGCCGTACAGAAAAGCGATGGCGTCTTTAATTTTCTTGAGTTGCAACCACAGTTGCCGCTCTGTTGCAGTGCAATTCTGAGAATGCTCCCTTAAATTATGATGGTTACACTCTACCTTCGGCCGCAATTTTCTCACTCTCTTGCTTGTTGATGGCTGTGGGGTTTGTGAGCTCGTTCCGCACCGATAATTTCGCGGCCATGGAAAGAATTTCGCGGTCCAAAAGCGCAATTCTAAGCGATAGCACTGAGAACACGTACCAGGCCGCAAAGTACCTTCCCGCGATTTTCGACACGCTACGAAGTAACATTCGCTTCTTTTGCGCCGTTTCGTCCATAAGCTGCAGTTGTTGTGGTGGAAAAATGTTTAGACAAATTCGTGCCCTTGCGACGTGCTCTCGTCGCCGCTGTCTATCGACGGGCTCTGGTGCGCAGCCTGCAGATTCTGTCACGCATTTCGGTTTTAAAACTGTTCGGGAAGATGAAAAAGAGCAGCTCGGTGAGTTTGCGGAATGTAGCTTGCGTTTTGCGTTTTTGCCTCACTTCTCGCCGGGTCCCAGTTGGCTCCGTCTTTCGAAATGTGGCTTCAAAATACGATGTCATGAATGACTTTATGAGCGGTGGCATTCACCGTTTGTGGAAGGACTATCTGATTCAGACAATAAATCCATCGTCAGATGCCAAGCTGCTCGATGTCGCTGGGGGAACAGGTATTTCTATTATGTTCTCGGGACTTGATGCTTATGAATTGTTCGCGCTGGACATTCAGGAGATATTGCCTTTCGATTTTTGAACCATTGCAACGCAAAGTATGGCCCAACCCATTCGGCCTCTGTTCGGGTCGTTGATATCAATCCTGCCATGCTTGAAGTCGGAAAGCAACGCTCGAAAGCGATCGGATTAGGTGATTCAGACAAGATTTCCTTTGAAGAAGGAAACGCCGAAAATCTTGCAAATGTCGACAGTTCGTCTGTTGATGTGTATACGATAGCATTCGGAATCCGAAACTGCACGCATGTCGATAAGGTCATTGCGGAGGCTTATCGGGTTTTGAAGCCTGGTGGGCGTTTCACTGTTTTGGAATTTGGGCATGTTGAAAATCAAGTTGTCAAAGGGTTCGCCGAAGTCTTTTTTTTTTCGTCATTAAATTCTTCGTTAGGATATACGACTTGTATTCTTTTCAAGTGATACCCAAGCTTGGGCACATTGTGGCCAATGATGCCGAGTCTTACCAATACTTAGTGGAAAGTATTAGGAAGTTTCCGCCCCAGCCCAAGTTCGCGTCGATGATCAAGGACGCTGGATTCAAGGTTGTGGGAAAGGGATGGGAGGATTTGACATTCGGAGTTGCAGCAATCCATTCAGGATTCAAAATTTGAATTGTCGCTTTTATTGTTTGTTATTATTGTTTTCTTTTGTTTTTTTTTTCTTGTTGTCTTGAGCCATCATGATCGACAAGCAATCTCCACGGAAGGCTTCGATGCCTTGGTCATCCAATGAAAAATCAAGCACATCGTCGGCTACTACGTTCTTTTCGCAGATATTCGCAAAACGCGATGAACACGTGCAGACAAGTGGAACGAAGCGGAACCACTGCGAAACCAGTAAAGGACAAGCTTCGTCCAAAAGAGCGTTGGTTATAGATACCAACAAAGTTGCACCGTCATTTCCCAAAATGGTTACTCCAGCACAGTTGAAAATTGGTTTGCTACAAGTTCTTGAAAATGAACTTCCGTCTCCTCTGAGTTATCAAGGCGAGAACCCGAAAACATTTTTCGTGCTTTCTGAAAGATTTTTGCAGAATTTTACGATTTCCTAAAGCGAGAGCATTCTGAGGAGAACATCGAATTCTACAACGAAGTGAAAAAATTCAAACTTTTCGTGACCGAAACTCCAGAGTCGGTTGAGAAGCAAAACATAATCAAAAGCAAATCAAATGAAATAATTGCGAAATTTGTGGCAGTGAATTCCGAAAAGGAACTGAACCTCAACTCAAAAATTAGAGCTGCACTCCAAGCGAAGGCGGAAGCTGGCGATTTCTCGCCAGATATGTTCCAGGAATCTGTCGACCATATATGTACCACGATGAGGCTGTCAAGCTTTCCAAGTTTTTACCGTGACGCTTGTGGTTTGTCGCCTGGGAATAGGCAGGAACAACTGTGATTGCCAATAATATTTATAATATTTAAATCCTAATGATTCTCGACAAGGACAAAACAAAGGCCTTCGGAAGATTCGCATCTCCAATCAGTACTGACGCCTTTGCTGGTGCGGCAATCGGGTTGGCGGTGGGACTTTTGTTGCTATTACGCGGGGCTCAAGTCTCTGAAACCGTTAGATGCTGGTTCCCGATAAAGTAGACGGAGTACTGTACCATGTGGAAAACAGACCTCAGGAAAAAGGTAGAGGTGCTCTTGTGGTTGGCGGCAAAGACGACCATCCCGTGTTCCGGGATGTCTCCCTACGCACAAGGTCTTCTTTTGTCATCCCCGTGCCGCTTTTAACTTAAAATTCAGTGTTCACGAATACGGAGGCGCACCAATCACTGCATTCAAAGGCTCATTCGTCTTCACGAACGCTACAGATAAACGAATCTTTTGGCTGAAGCGCGAAAGCCGTGAGGCATGCGCTATAACACCACAGAATAGTTTCACTCGATATGCAGACTTCAACATTAATCCGAAAGAGGGCCATGGGGTCGCCGTCCAGGTTTTCATTTTTTAATTGGGATCAGTTTCTGGCACCTTTCTGAAGAATCTCGTCAGGAATCCCATCTTGACACTGGTGAAGTAGTGAATTGTTTGGTGGCGTTTCGACTGGATGATAATGCCAATGTTGCTGAACCCACTGTTATTGCTTCGGGCAGCGACTTTTATTCTGCCCCTCGCTTTTCGCCTTCGGGAGACCATCTGGCTTGGATTGAATGGAATCTGCCCGAAATGCCGTGGACAAAATCTGTGATCCGCTGTGCGTCATGGAACCATGATACGGGCAATGTTTCAAACCCCTTCACAATTGTTTCGGGAAACTTTAGTGTGTCGCAGCCATACTGGCATCCGGTGTCCGGCGAAATCTACTTCTCAAACGATGAATCAGGTTACCAAAATCTCTTTCGTTACAATCTGAACAGTGGCACTACGTCGAGTCTTTTAAAATCTCCATTTTTGGGGGATTTCTCTGCTCCAGACTGGGTGCTAGGACAGCGAAGTTTCGATTTTTTGCCCGATGGCAAAGTAGTCGCCGGACATAGCACGAAGAACGGGATTGGTGCAATTTCCATCATCGATCCAATTACTCAAGAGATCAAAACCATTTTGGAAAATCAAATCACGCCTGCACTATGCACTGTGGGTTCACGTGTGTTTATTGTGGCGGGAACACCGACTTCTCCGGTTGCACTAAGCGAGATTTTGGGATTGAATGGCGAGTCAGAAGTCCGATTGCGCCACATCAAATCAACAACGAAAGGTCTCGAGGGTCTAGATATTGGGGAATGGGTATCGGTTGCAGAGCCGATAGAGTTTCCGACTGACGGAGGGCTGACAGCCTTCGGATACTTGTAAGCGTGAATTCCGAATTTATAACAACTCATAAGGGCAATAGTTATGGTCCAAAGAATCCCAATCATGAACCGCCAAATGCAACAGATCTTCCTCCGTTGATTGTTAATTGCCATGGAGGACCGACTTCGGCCGCTGATTGTATTTTGAATCCGCGTATCCAGTGGTGGACATCACGAGGTTTTGCATTTTTTGACGTCAATTATGGTGGATCTACGGGATTCGGGCGAGAATATAGAGCACGGTTGGATGGCAAATGGGGTCTTGTCGATGTTGCCGATGTATGTAACGGTGCGTTGTACCTGGCAGGACTGGGGAAAGTTGATGGCAAGAAAATGAGTGTGACTGGTGGCTCTGCTGGCGGCTTCACAACCCTTGCGGTGCTCGCATTTCGTCCAGAAGTGTTCGCATGCGGTGCGAGTAAGTATGGAATTTCCGATTTAAAGAGCTTGTCGTTGCTGACGCACAAATTCGAGGTGAGATGAAAATGATTTCGAATCCGTTTTCTTTTGATAACTGACTGGCTCGGTATTCCAGTCGAAGTATCTGGATATTGTTCTTGGGACCACGGGGCTGCCGGCAGAAACAGTAGAACAGATTTACTACACACGATCGCCGATACACCACGCGGAGAACATACGCGCGCCGCTTCTTGTACTGCAGGGGACAGAGGACCGCGTAGTGCCGCGCGATCAGGCGGAGAAGATAGTGCGTGCAATTGAAGGGCGTGGGAGACAGGTGGAGTACGTGGAGTTTGCAGGTGAGGGCCATGGCTGGCGACAGGAGACAACCATCACACGCGCGAGCGAGTTGGAGCGCGAGTTCTATCTGCGAAGCCTCGGAATATGATATTGCGTGACTGCCAAGAAAAGGGTCAAGCAAAGTAATGGCTGCCAAATCCTCACCAGTCGCGGCCGTCGAAGGCGATGCATCCAGTGCCTCGCAGCTTTCGTCCCAGCCCAAATCCAGTTCATGGCAACGCATGTCCCCAGCCAGGCGGAAGGGAGTAGTTGTTTCCATCGCTGTGCTTGTCGTGGCCGTCATTGCAATTGCTGTCGGTGTTACAGTATCCAAGAAAAGCACTTCGTCGTCATCCTCCAACAGCTCGAACGGATCTGGGACCGGCACTACAGTGGTCTCGGATCCGTTCGCTTCCTACTCTAAAGTTGACATGCGCACCCAGCGCGGATCCAACACTCGCGAAGGATATTTGTAAGTCGCTTTTCTTCACTAAGATCCATAACTTCTGACCTTTACCACAATTAAATAGTCCCTATGCGAATCTCGATCCTGCCGTGGTTGGATCGTCCAAATTCGGGAAAGTGTTTGAAGTTTCGTTCCCGGGAGGCGACGTTTTTGCTACACCGCTTGTTTACACTCTTGCGAACGGAACGCAAATTCTTGTGATTGCCGATGGAAGCAACAATGTGTACTTGGCCGATGCGACGACGGGCGAGATCATGTCGTCAATAAATCTTGGAAGTCCAGCTGATGTAACGACTGATTACGTTGGTGAATACCGTGGTGTTGAAATTGTTTTTACTACATGCGGGGATGAGCTCGGTATACGCGGTACCCCAGTCATTGACCCTTCGACGAGCACCCTTTACTTGTACGTGAAGGTAGGCAGTGTACAAATCATGCGATTTTCTGATCAAGCCTTTCTTAGACTTATGCAGACGGCACTACAAGCGGATGGGCAAACGAGCGATATATGTTTTATGCACTTTCTCTTCCAGATCTTACCAGTCTTCCGGGATATCCTGTTGACTTGGAGGGTCTTACCGCGCAGAATTCTCCTGCCGAATTTTCAATTCACTTTGAAGCCGGCAAGCACATGCAGCGTCCTGCTCTGATGCAACTTGTTCCTGGGGGGCCAATTTACACGGGTTTTGGTTCTCACTGCGATTCGAACTTCAACTATACAGGATGGGTAATTGGAATTGATGCGAAGAATGCAACGGTGACGACTGCCCTGGTGACAGCAGTTGCATTGCCCGACTGGAATCCTCCTCCGGACGATGACTACGGCCCTGGTGCTCCAATTTGGATGAGTGGAGGTGGCTTCGCTTCTGATTCCACCTCCAGATTCTTCTTCACTACGGGGAACTCTGATCCCGCATTGACTGCACCGTCGACGATTTCTTCCTATTATACTCTTGGACTTAACCAGACATTGGCGGATTCTGCTGTACACTTCGATGTGGCCAATAACCGTTTTGCAGATTTCTTCACCCCGGACAACCACGTCGAGTTGGATACTGATGATCTGGACCTGTGTTCAGGTGGCATCACTGTTTTAAGCAGTTACTTCAGTCAATCTTATGGACATTCGATTTGTGTTGCTGGTGGTAAAGACTCGGAATTGTGGTTTTTAGACTGCGACAACTTGGGAGGGTATTCATCAACGGTTAATTCTGTGCTTCAGCAGGTGAGAAATTTTTTTCCTTTTATCGGACATCTTTTATCAGACAAGTAAGATCTTTTTCTGCAAAGTACGACGTTCCCAGCGAATCTTCCGCCGGATATTCTGGGAGCACCTGGACGCAGGTTGCGAGCTATCCAGCGGAAGGGGGTTACGTTTACCACATGCTCAATGGCGACAAGGTTCGGGTGTACAAGCTCTCGGAGTCGTCAACGCCGACGTTCTCTTTGGCGGGAACTACGCCCAACGCGACGAGCTTTGGTGGCGGTTCGCCGTTGGTAACCAGTTTGAACGGCGCTGCCGGATCAGGTATTCTTTGGGTAACGGACACATTCCCGGGAGATGCTGCTGGTACGCCAGCCGGTTTGCTTGCGTACTCTGCGATCCCAGATTCCACAGGATACCTTCAGCTGCTTTACAAAGATGCGGATGCTAGAACCAACAAATTCACACAAGCAGCCGTCGGGAATGGGAAAATTTACGTTGTCGGGGGCGGGTATATCACTGGATACGGAGCATTATGAGGAATGGAGTTTTTGCCTTCAGTCTTCCTGTGTCTTTTAAATCGTTGGTGACCACATAAAGCTACGAAGTAACCAAATAACGGAACAGGAAGAAGGAATCTTGCTTTGTTCTTGGCTTCTGCCAATTTGAAAAAAGCATTGTAGCCGTTCACTCCTTCATTTCCTCTGCTTGGCCATTAACATCAGACGGCCCATTAACCTGATTGGAGTCCACGACGTTCGCAACCTCCAAAGTGACAGGAACAGGCGGAACTTCCATCTCTGTCGCGCTCGCAATTTCATGCTGCTTTACGTCTCCATTTTCTGCACTTTCGCTGCTGGGAGCGATCGCATTTTTGCGACCCAAAACCTTTTGCACAGCAGACAGCACCTCAGCGTGGAGTTTGCTGCCAGCGGCAACAACGCCCTTGTTGTTCTTCAAAGTCCTGCCCACGCTGAAATCCAGTGGTTTGCCGTCCACGTCGGTGACGATACCGCCAGCTTCCTGCACAAGCAGGCTACCGCCGGCGTGGTCCCAGATTTTTTCCTCGTACGTGTCGCTGACGGGGATGCGCAGGTAGATTCCGGCATTTCCGCGCGCCACGACGCCATACTTGCACTGGCTGTCCATACGGATGCTCTCGTTGGTCATTTCAAGAAGCTCCGCAATCTGCGCGGCCTCAGTCTGCGAGCTATGCCCAGACTCAACACTTTCGCAAAATACAGTGTTACGCGCCGCTTTTGATGAAGTTGTCTTGATTTTGTTGAGTTTGTCGGAAGTGAACGAACGCTAATTTTTTTTTTTTTTTTTTTTTTGTTTTTCTTCGTTAAGAAATTGAACTCGAAATCAACGGGGGTGGTTTCAGACCTGAAAAGCACCTTGCCCTCTCGTGGCAACAAAGATGGCGCCTTTATCGCCTTTAGGATAATCCCAATCGACTGGGAGATTGGGGCATCCGATCACTCCGAGCTCAACCTGTCCGTCCACAACCAGCGCTAGGCAAACGGCATACTGCTCTCCCCGTAAAAACCCTTTGGTGCCATCAATGGGGTCGAGGGTCCAGAATCGGCCTGTTGGACCGCCGACAAAATTGCCCAGATCGATGCTGCGACACAACTGGCCAATTGGGACGATTTGTAACCAATCAGAAAACTGATAAGGAAAAACGGGAAAAAAACCGCATACAGACCTCCTCAGCAGACATTTCAGGAGATTCATTGTCTTTCTGAACGCTATTAACGAGCTGCAAAACTCTTTCACGCATGGCGGGATCGGCGCGAAGGTCTCTTGAATCCTCTTCGCCCACGATTGGGTCTTCCGGGAAATGCTTTTCCAAGAGAGCATTCACAATAGCTTGCGCACCAAAGTCCGCCACTTTAGCATAAACAAAGAACATTTAATGCTTTCTGAGCGACATGAAGCAGGAAAGGTCCCAACTCACCGGTGACTGGGCTCTTGTCCTCTTTAGTCAGAGTCTCATCCTTAACCAGTTTGTTGAATACGGATTGGCACAGACGCGAAGCTCTGAGGACAGCGTCAACGGCAACGGCGGCCTCTTCCTTCAGATAAGCGTTCTTGGGCTTGCGGCCGGGCTTACCGCCGGCCGAGCGCACGCGAGCACGCTTCGGCGGCAGGTCAGGGGCGAATGGGATGTCCTCGGAGTCGGATGGATCGACGTACTTGGAGGGCGTGGCGGTCCTGCGCGGACGTCGCCTGTCGGAGGAAGCACCAGCAGTTGGGGACGACGACATATTTGTTTCAGGCACACTTCGCTTCATGCGACGAAATATACACGGACGTTCCCGCAGCGACACCAGAGGCGGTGGACAGCATCCACGCATGTATTGGCCCGCTGGATACAGTGCGCGCGTCCTTGGGAGTGACACGGCGCATACCGCTTGTGTCCAGTGCGTGTAAGCCCGCAGGACGATGGACATGCCAGTGGACGGGTCCTTTATTCAGATATCAGTTTAAGCTGATCGGCGAGGGCGCGCAACTGGGATTGGGTGTGCCGAGGGAACCAGTGTCAAGTTCGTTCAGATCTTTTTCTCGCAAAACGAACATCTCAAAGCCGGACGTCATCATTCCACGACGGCAGCATCTTCTTCTTTGTAACCTTGCGCCTCAAGTTCCGCGTCGATTGCGTCGTAGTCAATGGATTTCACCGAAATTGCACTCTCTGGGCGAACAGAAAAATCCATTCCTGACGGGCGGTAGGTCTTCCAGTTAATATTCTTGATGTCTATTGGCGAGTATGTCAACCCTTCGATTGCATACTGCCGTTTGATGAAATCCTCGATATCAGCTTCCAGTTGCTCTTCAGTGACAGTTCCGCCAAAGTCCATAGGAAGCATCGATGGATCAACGTATTTGAGAATATCTTCACTATTTGTGAATACAGAAGACTGAAAATCTGGCACGAACTTTTTGATCGCGGTAAATGATTTTACATAGAAAGAGCCCGAATTGTGATACAAAACTGGATCGGACTTCTTATGTGGAATGCAAGCGCCGACATCGTTAACGGCCTTGTACAACGTGAGTCTTAGATTAACAAAGCGCAAGTTTTCGTTGTTGGTGATAGCCAACCACCGGGTGTTCATTTCTGGCAATCGAATGCGGTAGAACAGAAACATCGTCATTAACGAAAAGAACTGCTTCGGCACACCACCCATGCGGTCAGCGTATGCTCTGTAAAATAAGAGCAGTGCACCGTCGCGGGCAACGAGGTTGGGAATTCCGAAAGCCAACTTGGCCAAATAGAACGCATGAACATGTACGATAGATACTCTAGCTGCAGGATTCCCCAAGTTCTCGTTGTGCCAGTGCGCAAAGTTTTTAAGTACTCTGAGGGATTCGTCCACATTGTTGTCCAGGACGAGGAGCGCAAAGTCGAGCAAATTGTCCTCCAACTTGGCAGAAATTAGAAGCGGATCGGCTGCTATTTTAGCGCACAGAATGTCTCGAGGGGTGCTCATCACTTGGTACTTTTTTCAGTTCTCATTTCCCGTCGTTAAAATAACAGACCATTAACACTTTAAAATTTTCCGTGATTATCTTCCTTCAGTCGTTGCAGGAACAACAACGATTTCACCGAAGATGAAAAAGCTGTCTTAAAAGAAGCTCAAAATATTAGATAGTCTTTCCAGAACTGGCGGTCTCAGGGGGTGCATCTATATGTGATATCCTGTCAGCCATGACTCATTTGCCGCGCTACAACGCCTCCCACCTTATTCATCCAAATTATATGATTTTTGAGCCCTTTACGAAGGGCTGCATTGTGAAAGCTAACAAAGTTCCTCTGTTCAAGAACAAAAACATCATCGATTGTTTCAATTTAATCGCACACCACCCAGCGAATTCCGGTTAAACGAATGCTTCGTTCATACGTTTGATCCACGAACTTCTCTTGTTCATAGGCTACTTTCACAGAATTATTGAACACCGTTCGAAGATTCCAAAATGTCCGCGGCCACCTCCTTGCCGAAGCAGCTCGAACTGGCGCGCGCTGAAGCTCTCCGCCGGATCCAACAACAGCAGCAGCCTGAGCGAAAAAAGTCTGAAGTCACCTCCCTATTGACCCCATTATCACAAACTGCCACCCTTCCATCTTCCCGCTCATCGTCCGTCCGTGCTCCGCACTTCCGGCCAGTATTGAAAAAGAGAAACACTATGAATCTTAAGTACTGTGAGTATGATCTATCGAATATGCACGATACTCGGGGTGGTTTCATTCTGGAAACCCCTGCTGGCAGTTCCAACGAAGAGTTAGTCGCTGGATCGAGCGCAGATATGCCAGCCAGCATAATACCTACTGGTTCTATTTGTGAGCAATGCAAAAGCATCGACGTCTGTGTTGACTACTTCGCTCACTACAAGGTTCTCGTTTGCAACAAGTAACAGTTGACTTTGCCACAACAAAGAATTGAACTGAACAACAGATGCAAGAAGAAACATTCGGATAGATATTCACTTCTGACAAAGACCGAATGTCGAGAAGATTATCTCCTAACAGAAAGCGAATTGCGCGACTCTGCGAAACTTCCATGCTGGATGAAAAAAAACCCACACAAAGACACATACGCGAGCATGCTACTATATTTGCGAATACAGGTTATTTTTACCTGTCTGTTAGGAGTTGTATGGTTGACACAGATACAGGTTGAACAGTTTGCGATCAAGAAATGGGGATCGCTTGTAAATCTGGACTCTGAATTCGCCAGGCGTGGAGAGACGAAACAAATGCGCAAGAAGAGAAAATACGAAAGCAAGCTGAAGGAGCTTCGACAAAGCACGCTTACAAGCGCTTATCTGAAACTGCAGGAGCAGAATGCAACAGAACACCAGCATCAATTCGGCAAGAAGACTAGCGTTGGCGGTGATAAAGAATACCAACAGCGCTGCCTCACGTGCGGCCTTGTTTTCCGATTTGAAGACGTTTAATTACCGCCGCATT
Source organism: Entophlyctis luteolus (assembly GCA_027604725.1). Classification (NCBI taxonomy): domain Eukaryota; kingdom Fungi; phylum Chytridiomycota; class Chytridiomycetes; order Chytridiales; family Chytriomycetaceae; genus Entophlyctis; species Entophlyctis luteolus. The sequence continues at coordinate 129,295 of JADHYT010000022.1, read as the reverse complement.
TTCTTTTTTTTCTTTCCTTGTTTCGTTGCGAGTTGCCCTTTTTGAACAACGCATACACCCTGCAGCACCATCTTGCCTGGTGTTAGTGCATGACTGATAACTGGCATTACAAGCACGCTTTCGAAGTTGTCTCTGCCGACTACATTCCCGAACAGGTATGCAGTACCCTGTGCTCCCCCTGGTACCGCCTTTCTGCGCACAACTACTGCATTCACTTAAATGCAGATGCTACGAGTGTGTCGTGTGTGCTCATATGATAACATTGACTTTCTTTGCAATCTTATCGGCTAATTTATACTTATCAGATTTTTAAAAACTCGCTCTAAACTGCGAGCAACCCCCTGTCTTCCGTCATTCCCAAGTTCCCCAAGTGCTTCGCTCCCAGTCTTGAGACTAACTTCTGCTCGGCTGATCGGAAGCTCGACGTTCTGTTTAAGCAATGCACGCTTTCCTGCTACCGTTTACCCAGCGTGCGCATCGCGTGCTGACTCCGGCGGTTCTTTCCCAACTAAAACAATCCACACTCCGTGTGGCGTTGTCTCCGTCAACTAAACTTGGTCACAATTTGTTTTCTACGCATGCTCCGAATGCTCCGTTCGCCAAAAAGTCAGAGCCGATAGCCAAAAAGGTATTGATTGTGGGTTCAGGCGGTTTGTCAATTGGACAAGCAGGTGAATTCGACTACTCGGGTATGTTCGGAGCATTTTGTTGTCTACGTTGTTTATTTCTCTCCATCAGGATCACAAGCCATTAAGGCGTTGAAGGAAGAGGGTGTGAATACTATTTTGATCAACCCAAACATTGCTACGGTTCAGACCGGGAAAGGTCTTGCCAACAAGGTGTACTTTTTGCCGATAAATCCAGAGTACATTGAATTTGTCATCGAGCGTGAAAGACCGGATGGCATTCTTCTTACCTTTGGAGGGCAAAGCGCGTTGAACTGTGGTATTGCTCTTGAAAAGAATGGCGCGTTGAAAAAGTGGAATGTCCGCGTTTTGGGAACACCAATCCGGACTTTAGAGTTGACTGAAGACCGTGATTTGTTCGCTAAAGCCTTGAAAGGTTCTGCAGTTCGTGTTGCGATGCTTTCTAACTTTATGTTTTATGCAGAGATTGACATTCCGGTCGCCGAGTCTGTCGCTGTGAACACCGTTGAAGATGCGATTGCTGCCGCGGAAAAGATCAAATTCCCTGTTATCATCCGATCTGCTTTTGCCCTTGGAGGACTTGGTTCTGGATTTGCTGAGAACGCCGAGGCTCTTCGAGCGTTGGCGACGCAATCTCTCACCCTTTCACCGCAGATTCTAGTGGAACGCTCAATGAAAGGCTGGAAAGAAGTTGAATACGAAGTTGTGAGAGATGCTCAGGACAACTGCATTACCGTTTGCAACATGGAGAACTTCGATCCGTTGGGCATTCACACTGGCGATTCGATTGTAGTTGCTCCGAGTCAAACTTTGAACGATGAAGAATATCACATGCTCAGGAGTGCAGCGATAAAAATCATTCGCCACCTTGGTGTGGTGGGAGAGTGTAATGTGCAGTATGCGTTGAATCCCGAGAGCCTCGAATATGCCGTGATTGAGGTAAATGCACGTCTTTCCAGATCGAGTGCTCTGGCTTCGAAAGCTACCGGATATCCTCTCGCGTTCGTCGCGGCAAAGATTGCGATGGGTGCATCTTTACCAGAGCTTCGTAATGCTGTCACAAGGACCACTACTGCCAACTTCGAACCGTCTTTGGACTATGTCGTTGTGAAGATTCCACGTTGGGACTTAGCAAAGTTCGCGCACGTTGGTCGCGAGATTGGAAGCAGCATGAAGTCAGTGGGTGAAGTCATGGCCATTGGACGTACTTTTGAGGAGTCACTGCAAAAGGCAGTGCGCATGGTCGACCCTTCGTTATCTGGGTTCCAGTCTCTTCCCTTTCCTGATTTGAACCAAGCTTTGTCCGTTCCTACGGATCGCAGGCTTTTTGCTGTTGGCAACGCGATGATCGATAGCGGATATTCAGTTGATCAGATCCATAACTTGACAAAAATTGACAAATGGTTTCTTCACAAACTGGAAAATATTGTTCAGACTCGTGTGGCTCTGCAGAAATTGGATCGTGGAGTAGTTCAGGACGCTTCCTTTATTCCTGCAGTATTGATGGAGCGATCAAAGCGATTGGGATTTTCTGACAAGCAAATTGCTTCCTTCACGGCAACATCTGAAGCTCTCGTGCGCCAACACCGCAAATCACTGGGAATAGTTCCAAAAGTCAAGAAAATTGACACTCTTGCGGCAGAGTTCCCTGCTGACACAAATTACTTGTACACTACCTACAACGCGACAACGCATGATGTTAAGTTCGACGACAAAGGTGTCATGGTACTGGGCTCTGGAGTTTACCGGATCGGCTCGAGTGTTGAGTTTGATTCTTCAGCCGTGAACGCGATTCAAGCTCTTCGAGCCACAAACACGAAAACTGTGATGGTTAACTACAACCCCGAAACCGTTTCAACTGATTTCGATGAGTGCGATCGTTTGTATTTTGAAGAGTTGAGTCTCGAAAGAGTTATGGACATTTACGAGCTTGAAAACTCCGCTGGTGTGATTGTCTCTATGGGTGGTCAGCTTCCACAAAACATTGCACTTCCACTTCACCAGCGCGGTATTAAGGTTTTGGGAACATCTCCTGTCGACGTTGATCGTGCTGAAGACCGTGAAAAGTTCTCGCGAGTTCTCGATTCCATTCAAGTTGACCAACCGGCGTGGAAAGAACTCTCCAGTGTTCAAGATGCGCTCTCATTTGCAGAAGATGTTGGATATCCTGTTTTGGTGCGCCCCTCATACGTTCTGTCCGGCGCTGCTATGAATGTTGCTCATGACGAGACAATGCTTCGCGCATTTTTGACTCTTGCGTCGGATGTTTCTCCTGATCATCCGGTTGTTGTGACCAAGTTCATTCAAGGATCGCAAGAACTCGATATTGATGCAGTTGCTCATCAAGGAAATTTGCTAGTTTACGCTGTTTCACAACACGTCGAAGACGCTGGTGTGCACTCCGGGGATGCCACGTTGGTGATTCCTCCTGTATACGAAGGTGAAAAAGGAGAAGGCACCGGTGGTGTTGGTGTTCGTGGATTGACTCCAAAAATTGTTGCCGAATGCAAAGTCGTTGCGGAGAAAGTTGCGAAAGCGTTTAAAATTACTGGACCGTTCAACATGCAACTGATTCTGACCCGGCCTCCAGTCTCGGAAGGACCAACAGAAGAGTTCAGTCTGAAGGTCATTGAATGTAATCTGCGTGCCTCTCGTTCTCTGCCGTTCATTTCTAAAGCTCTGGATGTAAATTTCGTTGACATCGCAACACGCGCAATTGTTAAAGCTCCGTTTGCTCATCTGATTCCAGCAGAAGATCCAATGGTCGTTAAGAGAGGATATAAGGCCGTGAAAGCACCGATTTTCTCTTGGACTCGACTCGCGGGAGCAGACCCAGTTCTTGGCGTGGAAATGGGTTCTACTGGAGAAGTAGCTTGTTTCGGAAGAGACATTTACGAGGCATTCTTCACGTCCCTATTGTCGAACCACACGAATATGAAGTCTTTGCCACCGAAATCGTCCTCTGCTGTCCTTATCAGCGGTGACTCTGCGACAGATCCTGAGGTGTTAAAGCACGTGGCAAGCCGCCTTTCTAGTGTTGGCTACAAGATACTCACCGACTCAAATGCCACTAGAGACATTATCTCGAGCGTTATTGATGTTAATAATTGTCACGCTTTGTTTGATGGCGAGGAAGGAGTGGCCAACTTGGTGGACAGAAAGACTGCCCTGAAAACTTTCAAGGAAAACGACGTCAGCGTTGTGTTTGCGTTGCACGGTCAGCGCGCCAAGACTGTGTTTGACGCTGGATATCAGTTGCGTCGCGCAACTGTGGACTTAGGTGTTGGGATTGTGAACGAAAGCCGCGGAGCTGTGGTCCTTGCAGATGCGATTGCGGAGTATGTTGCAGGTGGGAGAAGCAAGTACGAAGCGGCTTTGAGTTGGAGTGAATGGCTGCGTGCTTGATTCTTTTGTTTGATGAGTAGTTAAGATGGCCAGTGAAATTAGTGAATCTCCTTATTCCGATCACGATGCACAGAATTTCATACAGAGAATGATTCAAGTGCTAGCACCAAAACCTCGGCAAACAACGAAACGAAATCTTCGAAACACCTTTTTTGGTTTGCGACACCGAGTACTCACTGTTCGACTGCTTTCCTCGTCTTTGATTCCAATGGTTCTTCTTCATCGGAATCACCCTCTCCTGCCAGATCCACATCGATCAAAACACCAGTAGGGATGTTCCCAACGTGCGGTTGCTCTCCAGCCTCAGAAAGGCTTAACGCCATTGCCAATTGCATTTCATAATCTTCCAATGCCTCCACATCCTCTTCAGTCAGGTCTTGCCCGTGTCCCGCCGGTGGATCATGATATCGCGCCTCGACACCACTCCTCACTTCAGTGTTATTGTCGTTTCCTGAAACTACGATCGATTCGGTGGCAGAGTGTGTAGCAGGGGCAGCGCTGAATAACTTCAAAGCTGCGTGCCGGGAGGCTTTCAGGCCGTTCGCGAAAGCGGTACCAGCTTTTGCCGCCCCCGCGTTTCCAGGACTGCCAGAAAGTCTAGCAGGGCTCAAGCTGCGATTTGACGACGGGCGCTCACGAATGTCCACTGGCACAACGACCTTGCTTTCCGTTGGCGCCAGCGCTGTGCTGGAAACTGCACCGTTCCCTGCAGCTGAACTGGTGCCAGCACCGTCGTCCTTCAGTCCGGCAATAAGACCCTGCGCAAAGCCGTCAACGGTGCCGCCAACGGTCTCTGCGGCTCCGCGAAGCGCGGAAGCCGTGGAGTCGAGAGCACGCGCCATCTGCGCGGCAAAACCAGAGAGGGCTGTAGTTGCCGACGTGTTCGTAGAAATGAATGCTGATGCTGCGGTTTGTGTTCCGGCAAGCGCTCGAGGAACGGAGCTGCCGCCACGTAATTGATTCGCCGTCTGGGCATTTTTTGCCGCTGGTCCAGTCGGTAATGGCGAATGGAAGATTTTTGGCACGAGCGGCCGATATGCCTCGAGTTCGGAGTCCGAGAGTGTGAGAGATTCGAGTGTCATACTATAAATGAAAGTGATTGCACTCATCTACGTGAAAGAAAGATCAACTATTCATCCCTTGATCAACAGATATCTACCAGAGTTGTCAGCGAATATTGCACTTGACCGGACTCGACATGGTTTTTCGATCGAAATCTGAGGACATAGCTTCATTCCATGTTAGAATTGCAGTTTACGTTTTCATAAATGCTCACTTGACGTTACTTATAACATTGGACGGATTCGCTCGGATCAGCACTAATATCAGCACAGGCAAAAGCAAATCGTTTCCGGCACTATCATGTTGCTTCTTCAGCGCGTCTGGAACTCAATTAAACATGTTCAACAGTTGCTATTCCTACCAACAGCCAATTCTACCACCGACATAAAAACTGTGACCTTATCTTTTGGACTCCGATACGCGTTTAATTTGCCTATCTCGGCAATAACGGGTACAAGTTCATTGTCGGAGAAGTCGTACGGAATGTCAAGATGGTGCTCCTTGACCCAACTGAAGGCCCTCAACTTGTTTGACAGGTGCCGCTCCATTTTCGGCTCTTCGGTTCCTTTGGCACCAAACACGAAGTCGTGGAGCTTCATCATCACCAGCTATTCAAGAAGTCATTCCGTTGGTCAACATAAAAACAGATAGTGGCCTTCTTGCCTTCTCCCAGCCCTCACGGACAAATTCCACTTGCTCTTCGTCCAAAACATTTGCAAATGCCGGATTCTATGTGCTTTCAGTGTGCATTCGGATCAGTTAGCTAGTCGAACCTCCAAACTCGCGCTGACGATTATGTCCAAAAACGACGAAATAGCTTTTCGTTGGTCATTAATAGTAAGCGATCGAGCTCCGAACGACGCAAGAAATCTGTTCGAATCAGGTCGTTTACAACGAACCCACCACTCAAACATTTCGAATTCAACCCACAGCTTCAGCTCTGACATCAACGGTGCGGCTTCAGGCAACTTGATTCTGTCGACAAAGAACTTGTCGCCTGGTGCGAGGTCCGCGGCGGACGGGGACGGGGTGTTACGTTCTGCCATTCAAATTCAATTTGATGGCACAATCTCGCGTTCCACTCAAAGTAATCTGGACATTATTTGTGCCTATTCAGTTCCAGAAAGATCTCATCACTTCACCTTTGAAATTATGCGACACTTTTTCTTTTAATTAAAAGAAGGTTAACTTTATTGAATGTTTTCATTTAAATGCGCGATGCACGATACATTGTCTCGTGCCCCGGACTGCAAAGTCGTTTTTCCCAGACAGTGAGGACTTGTCGCTTATGTGCCTTCAATGCGTTGATTTTGCTCTAAAAGCATTAGGCTGCTTCTCTGCCACGGCAAACGAGCGAAAACAACAAGGTCTTGAACAGAAGCTCACACCCAGCTGTATAAAAGATCGGGAACGTTGGTAACAATCATATAACAGATTCTTTTCCGCTCTGAACCCAGTCCATTAAAGTAACAATACAAGCTCACAAAAATTTTGCAGTCCCTTGCATCTCAGATTCCTTACGTTTATTGCAAATTATGAACAATCGTTGAAACCATAACGGTAATCATGCGTATATATCGGTAGCTGCAGCTCGCTGCCACCGCCATTCCGCCCTGGATTTTGCACCCTCACGAACGAGAAAGAGTACTTGATAACAAATATTACTGCAAAAGCGCAAAACAAGCGTTCGCGCGGAACAAAATTTTGTGTTTATGACTTGTTGACGTCAACGCCTTCCACAATACTTACAGCACACACATCATTTGCCTTCCCCTCTAGTCAGGGACAGCGATTCCAGCATTTCACCCAGTCGCGCACACAATTTCTGTATCTCCTCTTTCTGCATTTCATGCATGTCGCGTGACATATGTCTTTCCCTTTCAACTGCATCCTCCAGTTGCACCATCCTGTCGCGCGTCGCTTTAGCTTCTTCCAGAGCAAGTTGTTCCATGTTTTTGATTCTGTCGACAATCATGTCGAGCTGCAAGGAAATATCGGACTTTTTCAGTTCTGTACCGCCGTCCGAACTGGCCACAGCGTTAACCGCAACATTAGTCCACACTGAAGGCACTCTGATGGTTGATAGCGCAGTTGGCTGGTTTGTTGTGCTGAATTTTGCGATATTTGGGGTTAAGAGGCTTTCCGAGTGATTAGTCTGAGGTCCGTCCTTCTGAAGTGAGGTCCGCTGCGCTTCCACTGTAATTTCAGGCTCATCAATTCTTGTTTCAATGGTTTTTAGAATTGAGACCCTTCGTGTTACCGGGGGCAGCTTTCGAATCTCTTCCACGACGGATGATCTCCTTGCATTGGGCTTAGAATCATCAGCTGCCTTGGTATCGGGTGCGAGTAACTGCGGCGCTTCGAAGGGTGCTGTTGTCGCGTTTTCTGTGGCAGCGTTGTGGCCCCACAAACCAAGCACCTTCCCAAACTTCCTCCACATACTTTCACGCGCGACACTTTCAAATGGCGGCGCCTGTATCAGTGATGATCGTGCTGTGTTATCCATTTGCTTGTGCGACGACCGAGACATGCGGGGATTTTGGATCCGATTGTCTTCGTCTGCCTGCGCGTTTTCGAGTGCGCGACATATCACGAGCGGCCACCACGCAGTCTTGACAACATACTCTTTTGGCCAGGTATATAAGATAACGCATTTCCGTGCAAGGAAGTCGTTGAATGCTTGTGATCCATGCTCCCCGCAATCTTCATCGTCGTCGTAAAAATCATCCTGAAGGAGAAAGTCAGACACTTTTTTCGACCGCCGCGGTCGAGCAGGTAAATCCAGGCGAAGCTCCTCTGGAGGATGACTCGCAGTAATGGAGTATCGCTGAGGAAATGGCCAGTACATTTCCAGGTCAACCATAATGCCAGCTATTTCGAGTAGCCAAGCAGCATTCATGTTGGAATGGATATCTGCAACGTTTACGGTCATCAACGCGATGATGATATTCACCTAATCAAGCACAAAAACAATTGATTAGGAAGAGAAAGTGTCTTTTTTCCAGGGCAAACCAGGAATATTATGAAACAGATATAAAAGAGGAATCGCAGTAAAAAAACGTACGGGTTAACAGCGTTATCGAGTACGCTTCAATTTGTTTTGAGAATCAATGATAGAAAGCACACATGCACACCTGTAGTCTGTCATAGCCATAGTTAAAACACTTTGAACTGAGTCCGCAATAGAATAAAAATGCGTTGGAACGGTGTTTGCTTCGCGAGATGCTTGGTATTCAATAATGTAGAATGCAATGGTGAATCCCAGCGCCATTACGCCATAAGGAATCAGAATTGGTAAAATGTTGACAGACGCAGTGACCCATAGTCTTACAAGAGGTCCAACTGAAGGTAATACTCGTAAGTGGCTTATGATCCGCAACGCACAGAAAATCACGACCAAAGACATCAAAATTGGTTGAATATACTGATTCATATGCAACCCCGCAATAACCACGTATAAAATAGTGACATGAATGCTGGCATCCACAATATTGCTTGGACTGTGAATGTACTTTATGGGGTAGTCATGAAACTCCCGGAGTTCCTGGAAAATAAAGAAAAGGGAAAGTATCGCGACAAGATAGCTGAGAGGGTCCACAAATGACAGCTTGGTGTATTGTTCTGAATCTGAATTTTGCTGCATCACTACTTGAATGCAGACGGTTGCCAAACTTGGGACGTAAATGCTGCATTCGTGTTGGACTGTGAGTTAATACGAAAGAAAGTCCAAGCTAAATCACCTCCAAACTGAAAACAGAACCGCAAATCTCAACCAAAAGTTTCCACGAGACCAATGGAATTCCATTAATGCGCGCATGATAGGTTGAAGAGTGATTTGAGGGTCGTCTTCAGCAAGCAGTCGAATGAATGCACTAGTTGGGGCCGTCCATGGAATATCAAATAGCGACTGATGCACAGCATCACTTGTTAGCAATGCTTCCGGAGCAGTGCACACCAGACATTCCGTTTCTAGGTCATCTTTGCCTGATCCGGCCTGCTTTAGCACGCCGTCCATCGCCAGACGAGGCCACAAATGAACACTGCCGGTGCCGAGTTTGCGGCGGTAAAACACGGCGTCCAGCAGACTCAACGTTCCCAACCGCACACCATGAACAGGCTTCGTGCGCATGTCTGGCTCCTCATTGGGACCCCGAGGCACGCATGCAGGCAGTGGAATACATGACAGCTGCTCGAGAAACCACGCAGCTTCGCGAGGAAATCGTTTTGCTACGACAGGCAGCAGATTTAGTGCTTCGGATTTGCGATACACTAGTGGAATGCAAGAAGGCTCCAACTTTTCGTCCGGCTTCAGCAGTGATTCCAGGAGTAGATGCACAATATTCTGATGGCCAAGCTCAACAGCTTCAAGGAGAGATGCATTGATGTCCTTTGGCACCCAACCTTTTTCTACCAGTGCCCATGCGATTGATGAAAGATTCAAGCTGCAGACGGAATGAAAAGTTTGCGCAACAAAGTTACGATGGAGTTTTGGTGTGATGTCCGAAGGCATATACTCCACGCAAGGGTCTTTGTAAAATTCGATCAATTCAGCCACTGTCGATGGCTGTGCTCGCCCACCCGCAGCAGCCAAAAATATGAAGATGTAGCAGGAAGACGCCACCAGCTTCATGAAAGTTTGCGAATCCTCCGAGCCAGGCTGCTCACTTTGCTCAGCGTTAATTTCGGTATCCAAAGAAGCTTGCATGGCGCGGTCCATACAATAAAGCTCAAGAAGTGCAAGGAAATGATCTGCACCCCTTACAGACGCGGGAATAAAAGCAGTAATAATTCCTTCAGAAGTTATTTTATCCGCAAGACTATCTATTATTATTCTCGCACATTCCGACTTTTGAGTGTGGGCTGAGAGTTCCAGCATACTATTTACAGCGTTGACTGAAAAAAATTTTGAGAATGTTGTAATCAGGCTGTCCAGAAACAGTGCCGAAGTATTAACTTCAGTTTGAAGTATATTTAGAGCTGCAATTCGCGGTATAACATCGACTTCTATGAGATGGTCCGGTACTTTTGATAAAATGAGGGACGAAATTGTTTCGAGAATGATATGTCCGTGTTTAAATTTCGGTAGCAGATACAATGCATCATAAAAATCGCGGCCACGAAGTTTTGCAAAGTCATCAAATACCAAACTTTGGAAATGGCGGCGGGCATTTTTGCGAAAGCTGTCAAAATCAACAGCAAATTCATTGCTTTCCTCGCTGATCGGATCAAAATCAGGGCACAGTCCACTCTGTCCCTCAACAGCGACTGCATACCGGGACCAAACTTCTCTGTCTGGTGTATTTTCGCCGTAGCGCTCTTCCGATTTGGCCTCCGCATTTTCGATGGATTCCAATGCAAACTGGAGAGACTCAATGTGATACAATAAATATCCTTCCGGCACGTGTGCGAACGCAGGCTCCTTCAATTGCTCTAGTAATCGATGAAATCGAGCAACGCTCCATTTTGCAAGAGCGTATGCAGCGTCAACAAACTGCGGTGAGGTTTTGCTGCGAGAAACTGATTCCCTGCAACCAGTTTTGAAGGACAGCAGGAAGGAGTCGATAACATCACGTCGAAGGCTATTATCAAAGAGTTCTGTGATTCCGCGATCGACGACACTGGTGGAGGTTGATAAATGGCTCGGCTTTATTGCTGGATTCAGACCTGGCAGAGCGACCTAGTTTCTTGATATCCAGAACATTAATCTCCGGACTGGAAATACGTTCAGCGCCATCGACGACTATGTTGACGGCGTGCCCAATTGAACGGCCGGCTTGGGCGTGCCACATAGTTTTCGAGATGAGATTCGTTGTGACAAATCTTCAAAATTTGTCAGAGGCTAATTTTCTTCGAAACTCGTAACTCCACACAGTCACTTGAGCAAACAAAACAATGGAGCCACGCTGCGTTCGCACGCATGGACAAGTGCTGCAAATGAAGTTAGAGAAACATCGTCGAACACCAAGAAAAGAATACAAACCTTACGTACATCGGATGCATTCTGAAAAGTTTTACGGCATGAACGCGCTTGTTGATGTATCTGATGCCAGGGGCAAGCCAGTGGCATAGGTGTACCGGACGTGGCGGCAAATCTTTCTTGTTTGATTTGATTGGATTCGAATGTCAACGGCGGCCACAGCCCAACCGGGCCAACCCACAAGCACCGCTGTCGCCTCGACTTCCACCGAGCCATCTCCGCCGGTAACAACGTCAGAAATAACAACCACAACAACTACGACAACTACGACAACCACAACAACTACGACTACTTCAGTCCCGCAAACTTACCTCACATCAACTGCTTCAAAAATCGCCCAGCCCATCACTACATCGGCATTCATTCTGCCGACGTCATCTCCTGCGGGAGAAACTGGGGACGCACTCTCCGACACGTCTTCTGCGTCATTTGCATCACCATCTGCTAGCACAACAGCAACGACGGACTTAAGAACTTCTTCATCGCTGAATCTGACAGACTCAGGATCGTCGGGCCTGAGCTTCGGCGCGATCGTGGGTATCGTGATTGCCGTCATATTTGTCATGGCGCTGGCTGTTTATCTCCTCAAACGCTGCATTTTCCCAACATCAGAGCAGTACAAGATGAGACGGCAAAACCCGGACGACATTCCCGCAATGAATGCCGACACTATTTTGCCGCCCGTGGTACGGATGTCGATGCATAGCGGTGTCAACAAGAGCTTGCCGTCTTTGATTGAAGAGAGTGCAAATCAAATGAGTGAAGTCGAACTTGGATTACTACCCACTTACCAGCAGCAGCAATATCCTTACCTGCAGCAACATCCCTTGAACACACGCCAGCATCTGGCTTTGCAACAGCAGTATCCGCAGCAGCCTTCGAAGAGGTGGAGCGCTGCTTCAGGCGATATGTCCGGGTTGTATAGTACCATTAGCTCCTCAAGCGATGGCTATCCTACCAACGCGGCAGCAGCCACGGCGACCGCATTCGCTGTCGCGCACAGCAGTGGCGAGCGGAGCATGTCGAGGTCGCTTTCGCCTGTGCCCAGCACAATTATCGAAGGATCACCTGCATTTGTCACTGTTCCCAGGAATGCTTATTACGGACCGCATCTGCCGTACACTCCGTATGACGCGTACAGTGCTTTTCAACCGCCTTTCCATCCGCAAACAGACATTTCCGGAGACTTGTCCAGAAAGGCCAGCAATTCGTATTTAGCTGATTTGAGTAGGAGGGACTCTTTGCGTCAACCTTAACAATTAAAGTATTTTTGAATAAACAGATTTTATTTACTCCTTTTTCGTTGCTGAAATGTAGAGTAAACTGCGAATATGGCCGTGTCGTGCGGAAGAAATCAGAACTCGAGAAAGCAAAACAATCGACCTCGGCACACTGTCGGCTACCACGCAGTTATCGAGAACGACAGTTCTGCCGTTCAGGTCTGGTTAACCAGTTCGCACAAGCTGGTGGTTGCTTTCGTGATACTCGCGGCGCTGAAAATGGGACGCTGAACATTCACAATGAAATTCAAGGTTTACACAGGGATCTACACTTGCCGTTCACATCTAACTATAAATTCGAGAACGATTCGAGAACGATGTCATCAGTTTCAATGACTTACGCTGCAATATTTGCGGTTGATGTTTTTGAGAATCGTTGGGATGTGGTTGAGAGTAGAGCCTCTCGCTGGTGCATTAGGAAGCGAAGAAATCAACGCTGGACGTAGCGGCAAGGCGGTGCAGTGCGAGAAAGCCAAACGGACCCGCCCGCAAACGCACCTTTGCGTGCTTCGCAACAGTCTTGAATCAAGCACTCGTGCATTATTAAGAATGCGCGGGGCATTTTTCACTGCCAAACGCAGCCCAAAAAGAACGAAACGACGCAGCTGCGTTGAACGCACATGTCCTCGCAGCCCGTGGTTGTGCTTCTCGAAGGCGGTGCGTGATCCCATCAATACCAAGTCATAGCATAGCATGCCATCCACTTGCCATCTTGCCATCTTGCCAGTACTCATCATGTACCCCAGACGGCGTCGGCCCCGAAGTCGTGCGCGAAGCCGCTAAGGTCCTACGCGCTGTCGCCCCGCATATCGTCTACATGAACGAGCTGATCGGTGGGTGTGCCATCGATTCTACCGGCGTGCCCCTGCCCGCAAAGACCCTCGAGTCTTGCAGACGCGCCTCTGCCATCTTGCTCGGCGCTGTCGGCGGCCTCAATGGCCCCGCAAGGATCCAGCTACAGGCTCATTAGGCCCGCGCCCAGAACAGGGCCTTCTGGAAATTCGCAAGGAGCTTGACTTGTTTGCCAACATTAGGTTCCTGGCTTGGCATCTTTTTTTCTAACATGACGTAGACCTTGCGTGTTCCCCTCTGAATCTCTTTTAAACTACTCTCCTTTGAAGTTGGAAACCGTCAAGGGTGCGGAATTCACCGTCGTGCGCGAGCTTACTGGCGGAATTTACTTTGGTGAACGTCAGGAAGAAAACCCAGAAGGGGAAGGTACGGTTTACCGAATTCATGTTTTGTTGCACACTTCGTTAAGAATAATGAATGTTTTTACAGCTTGGGACAAGATGGTTTACACAGTTCCTGAGATCCAACGCATCACGCGGATCGCAGCTCACTTATCGCTTCTATCAACCCCGCCGCTGCCAATCACGTCCGTCGACAAGGCCAATGTGCTCGCGTCTTCACGTCTGTGGCGCCGCGTCGTGACGCAGACGCTAGCATCGGAATACCCAACTATCCCGTTGTCGCACCAGCTTGTTGACAGCTGCGCCATGATCATGGTGAAGAATCCGCGCGCGCTCAACGGCGTGATTTTGACCGAAAATATGTTCGGCGATATTCTTAGTGACGAGGCTAGTGTTATTCCGGGGTCCTTAGGTCTCCTGCCCAGCGCGTCACTCAACGGTGTGCCCGGTAAAGATTTTGACGCGGGAAAACCGCCGGTGGTGGGATTGTACGAACCCATTCATGGCAGCGCACCAGACATTGCCGGACTGGGGATCGCAAACCCCATAGGAACAATTTTGAGCGCTGCTTTGATGTTGAGGTACTCTTTTGGAATGGAAAAGGAGGCCAAAGCTGTGGAGGATGCCGTGCGCAAAGTTCTTGATGATAAGTATATCGGTGGGTTGGGTCTGAGAACTAAAGATTTGGGAGGAAGTGCTACAACCACAGAGATTGGAGATGCTGTCGTTTCAGAGCTCAAAAAGCTCTTGTGATAAGTTCTTAATATACGCTTTGATGCTATTTGTGGGCTTTATTGGCCATCTTGCGACTGCCGTTCTCCTGGAGTGCTTTTGAAATGATCTTGAGACTGAGATGACAAGGCATTGGTCAAGAGGGATTTAGCCATTGAGTCTCTAGGATCAAGCTCTAGCGCGATTCTAAAACATTCAACAGCTTCAGAAATTTGTCTTGAATTCAGAAATGCTGTTCCGACGAGTCTGAATCTCGGGATTAAAATTGAAAAAAATTTGACAGAGGAACTGACTTGAGGACTTCAGGGTCTTTGATTTTATGTCTGATTGCCTGAGCAATACATTGGCCAGCCTCAAATGAGCGGTCCTGTATCAGGCACAACAGAGCAAGATGTGCCCACACTTCGCTGTCGCGATTGTTCAACACGTTCGCTTCCTGGTGGTTTGCATCAGGAAATTGGAAGCCACGAAGACAAATTGGGGCCAATACGCAACTGAAAGACTATCTTCGGCTTCGTCGTACTGCCCAAGCAAAATGCAAGCACGAGCAACACCCAGCCAAGACTTTGACGATGGTTTGATTTCACTGGCTTGAATGTACATTGTTTTTGCTTTCTTCGCATGCTCCACCTCCGCATAGGACCTTTCCGACACTTTTTTCGTGATGCTTCCAAGGCTTTTGAGATATAAAAACCCAACACGCATGCAAATAAGCGGAAGGTTAGTTGGATCTTAAGCTTGTCGTGAGCAACAAAGGAAATACAATTCCCGAACTTACTTTTTGGAAGGGATAGGACCGTCTCATAAGAACTTTGAGCTTCGTTCCAGCATTTTTGTCTGAACTGCAGATGGCCTAAAGCCGCCCAAACATCAGGGTCGTCTTGCTGGACCTGCATTGCGGATTTGATGTTTTCTACAGCAGCCATAAGATTGCCTTTCTGAGTTTCCAGTTGAGACAGCAGGAGGTATGGAGCAATCGATGGTCCCGTCTTCAAGAGCGAGCACGAGAGCGCGGCATCCGCCATTTGGGTCGCGTGTACAGACACGAGAAACTCTGCAGCCTTCAGCATAACAGCTGCGACAACGCTGCTGTTATTATTTAGATTGTTGTCGTCGTTGGGGACTTCAGTCGATGCCATAGACATTTTGTATGTCTTCACTGCTTCCTCCAGGTATTTTTCGGACTCTATTTCCTCGCCGGTAATTTGGTAAAACAAGCCTAGGATTGTCAAACTCAGCACGTGTTTTGGTTGCAGCTCGGTGGCGGTGACAAGGTAAACACGCGCTTCTTCATATTTTTCGGCGCTGGTGCAAATGGCGCCGTATGCCAGCAACGTCGGGATGTGTTTGGAGTTTCGCGCCAAAAGTTCCTTGAAGCATTCGACGCCCTTTGAAGATTGCGAGTTTCGCATGCACGACGCGCCGTAGTCGAACCTGAGAAAAAACAAAAATGTTTTCCTGTCAGATTTTGCTGTCCCTTCGGAAATTTTATCATGTCACCATGTTTGGATGCTGTCGTCGTATTTTGCAATTCGTTCCTTATGGTAAACTGATGCCAATGCAAAATCATTGTCCAGTTCACTTTGGTCGGCAAATGACTTCAGCATAGAGAAATCTGCGGTGCGGATCACTGAGGGATCAGTGAAGGCACTATCAACGTCTTTAAACATCTAGCAAAGGAAATGCTTGAGAATGCTTTCAAAGATGGCATTCCTAGCCCACCTTGTGAATGCTTATGTGCATCTGATCAAGCAAGTAAACGTAGAGCTCGCTTAAAAACAATTGCAATTCTGCTTGCGTCGAAAACGGGGAGTTTTTCCGAAAAGTCTTCGGTCAAAAAGCACTTTGTCAAATTCTCTGCAATGTTGTGCGAAACAATACCTCGCGAACCACGTTGACAACCGAGGTTTTCAGCTGCTCCTTGAGATTGAAATATGCACCGCTTTTATTCATATGATACAAAAAACGTTTCTTCCGCTGGTGATTGGATTATTAGACACTTTAAGTTATTTTGCCAAAATTACCTTTTGCTCTTCGTCTAATGATGCAGGATTAATAATATCAAAGCAATCAAGGTTCCTTGTATGATCAGTGACATCGGATTCCGCTGCAGATGCGGCACTGGAGCATGTTTCTGTGAGCATTTTCTGATATTCTTTCACCAGATTCTTCACGGTTGCTTGTATCTGATCTCGAAACTCTTGATCGGCCTTTTCTGCTCGTTTTTTATGGAGCATGTGCGCAGGGATCGTCCGCTTAGGTATGAAGTCCGATACTGACTTTGAAATCTGCGTTTTCCCATAAACAGCAAGCGATGGAATAATTGATGGAATAATTGATTCTCACCGGCTGAAGTTTTTTCTTGTCTAGCAAAGGCTTTTCAAGGCCAATTTCAATACCGATATGAGATCCAATTGTTTTGTAGACTGTCGCGTTTTCGGTGCCTTGACGGTATTTCAGCTTATATGAACTGTTGGTGAAAGACGGCCCACGTGCCTGCATGGGCAGATTCATCTCTTCCTTTCCTTCCCTTTCCGGACACATGCTCGCTGTCATTTGCGGTGTTTCCGGCCGCGTCTGGGTACAGATCCAGCAAAAACCGCCCGCGCACCCCGGACACCCTCGGATACATCAACGCAGCAACGTCGAGCGCGGCCTTGCCTCTGTATTTCAACGCGTTCGTGTCCGTCACATGTGCGAATCTGGGCAGGAGTTCTCGCGAAAACTGGCAGCGGGGTAAGGCACGGGTTGTCGCGACATTACGCCGTGCTTAAGCGGCGCGAATGTTTTTGTGGCATTACCTCGACGTCGAGCGGCACCTTTGCGACAATTCGCTCGCGTAGTTTGGCGACAGCCTCCGGAGGGATCCATACCAGATACGGCGACACCAGCGTTGCGGGCCATGCCACCTTTTTGAAACTTTGCTTTGTTTCCGGCGCGTTGGATGCAGTTTCTGCTGGCGGCGGCGGCGGCGCGGGCGTGCTGATCACCACGTTGCTCGAGCCCACGTCGCCACTCTCTGCCTCAGGGGCAGCGGCTGCGTCGCTGACAACTGTGATTGCTGGAGGATCAGCTGGTTTCGTGCAATACACCGGTTGTGCTCCTAAGATTGGAGCATCTGCGAGTGGAAGAAAATAGTCAGATTCACACGACATGGACATAGCGTTATTTGGACTAGTACCTGGAATTATTGCTTCACAATGCTGCAAAGATCCTCCTGTAATGGATACAAGCCTCTCTGGCATAGATTCAGAAGGAACCGTGAAGCTAAGCGTATAAGAATATATATCTGTTGCAACATATCGAGCTCAACAAAATGTGATACTTGATTGTCAGTCTCACTTGAGTTCAGATCTTTTTCGTTTCCTTCTTTTAATGTCCATTCTTCAGGAACTGGAAACATGTCTTCGAGTTTGAATGACAAAAAGTTTCCTTGTTCCACAACCTCCGGTGCGATCAAGGGAGCAGACAGAGAAATTTCAATGCAGAACTCTGGTAGATTGCTTGGCTCGCCTTCTTTAGGTGGCGCAGGTAGGAGCTTCGGATTTAAGTAACTGATTGGCACAGGTTGGTTTATTTGAAGATCAGGCAGCAAATATGGAACTGTTGGTGGCGAATTTGGATCCCGAGGCGGATACTTGACGAATTGCGCCAGAGAAACATCTGCGGACCCTAGTATTTGAGTTTTCTCTTTTGGAAGAGATTCAATCAGAAATATCGACAGCTTCTTGTTTGCAATTATATCGACTAAATTCTGTTGTGACCGTCAGCCCTTTCTTCGATCCAAGCACCAGAACAAACCTCGTCCACATGCAAAATCTGATCGTAAGTGAAATTGAATTCTGGATTCGGATTGTCTGGAATAATGGACGACTTGGTTCGCAGCTGAGTTAATTTTTCCGAAAAGGCTTCGTATCACCTCTTTGAAATCGAAATCGGCCATTTGCACGCGTAGAAAGGTGCTGACTTTATCACCCTTGGCGCCACGCGCATTGGATGCTCTCGGAATTCTGACTGCGAGCAGAACACTTCCTGCTGGGATTTCTTTCGCCGCGTCATTCTGGTTTTCGATGGCCGCGCCGCTTCCGGAATTGGACGCGGCACCGGAAGGTTGAAGGCCATTAGAGAGTGGGGTTGGTGTCGGAGCTTTCGAAACAGCACCGCCTTTCTGGCTTGCTGCAAGCTGAGCCTTCTTTGCGTCACTCATACTTAAAGGGACCGACAATTTCGAGTTTCACAGCAAAGAAATGCAACACGGAAGACACGATATTTCACTACGAGATCAACACGGGTAGCCAGAGCACCATCATGTGAAAACAAAAAACCAGTGCAATGCTTACGCCTTGCCCTTTCCTTTGAAGTCGTAGCCTGGGGGCAAATCGTGGATTTCATGCGCTCCATCGGGACCCCCGTACGACGGCGGCGGCGGAAGAAAGTCGGACGAGCCGAACCCGGATGGCGGGCCGCTGGGGCTTGCACCGTATGCGCCAGGGTAAACAGGCAAAACATCGTCAGTGCCATCCGCGTTGGCAAGCACACGTCGCACTCTGACCGCCTCAACCAGAGTCGCGAGTTCCCCTTCCCCGGCATCAGTGATTACAACGCGGAGAACGTATTGCACTCGTCCTGCCTCCGTCGCCGGCAGGCTCCCCGGAAGCTTAAACATAAACCTCAAGAAATTTTCAACTGGCACCAATCACCAATCAACTTTCACTTACCGAATGTCATGCGCACCTGCCACGAGACAGGGCGAAACAGGAGATGCCGTCCATATGTTATGCCCATTTGTGTACACTATTTCTGGTTCTTCGAGGCCAGTCGAGCGATTAGCCTCTAAGGCAGCACCATGAAACTCCACGCGAACGGTGTTCGCCAGAAGTGGGGCACTCAGAGCCTGCGTGCGTTAGGACATTAATCATCCCTCAGACAAAAGAAGGGTTGGTGCAATGCACAGCGCGAACCAAACACACGGTTCCCGACAAATCGGTTCCGGCGGCTTCGACGGGTGAGCCTTTTAGCAGCGGCTGTGCATCGATTAGGACCTCCAGCGACATGATCGAGGGGATCGCGATGTTTGCGGGGGCGGGCTTGGATGGGTTGAGGATGTCGGCGGCCGAGATCATGTTTTTGTTCCATTTCGTTCAACGTGCCACAACGCACTTTACTTTACTCACTGAGCCGCAGTCTGTGCGGACACCGCGCGCAACATGTCGTTCACCGCTACGGAACATTCGCCGTTGTGCTTGTGCCAAAACTGGAAAGCTTCAACCACTCCGAAGTACTGCACCAACAGCGCAGCCACGGTCAAAACATGCATCATCTGGTGCGAAGTTCCGAAATAGTCGAACCGATACGGATGCGACTTCTCCGGTTGCTGCAAATGGAAGCAGACTGCTGAAACGCCCAAAAGAATCCCGAACACCGACAAGTGCCCCAACGATCCGGCTCTGTGCGCGAAATCCAGCTGCGAAAAGTTATTTTAGATAGCGTGTGGCAATTTATACTTTACCCCTTCTGTGAATATCAGATGAGATATTGGAATCACAACCGAGAGAAAAAACGTTGCCATAAATGCCACCCTGAGAGGTATATATTTACTGCTGCTGTATGGCTTTGTCGTGCTCAGCACAACCTTTGGGAAACTGTCATCAACTGCATGAGATTGCAAGCAAATTCATTTACCGCAGTTAAGCCAACAACCAAAACGGTGAAGATGTATGCAAAGCATGAAAAAGGTGAACAGTAGAAGCTGTAGTACAGAAAGGATACGTATGGCGCGAGTACTCCCCCACACATCATTCCAGCAAAGTCGGCTTTTCGGCAATCATGATTCACAGACTCCGAATGGCAACAAAATGTGTGAAATACTGCCGAGTTCCAAAAGCAGATGATGACACTAACATGCCAGACGGCAAACAAGGCGAAGTCGCCAAATGAAACGCCGGTTAAATCAGGATCAGAAGCCAACGAGAGCGAATGTGGAATCAGCGCAGCAAAGAGTACAGCCCCGAAGAGATGTGTGTAGATGTTAACAGATTCATTGTGCAAGTATGTCAGGGACAGCAGGCACGACCGTATGGACTTGTTGATCGGACGGTATCCGGATAGGACAGATGACGAGTTGTGGAACCAGTGAGGCATCGCGTCCTTGTGGAGCAGCTTTGGCTGGAGCGTGGGCATCGGGAATGGACGCAGTTGAGAAATTTGAATTTGTAATGAATTTGACAGCCGACACGGCTTTCGCGCGGGACACAAACACGGCAGATCGACTGGGTCGGGTTTGGACGGACTACAAAAATGTGAAGGACAAGTCCACGCGCACTGCGTGTGAGCGCGAGTGGGTCGCACTGCGGAGCACGCGAGGGTGTGCTGTGCCCACGTCGCATGAGAGACGCTGGGCAGGCGATGAAGCCTCCAATGAACTTGCCAGCATTCAGGCGTAATTCGCCCCAGTTTCTGGAAAGTGCAGTCTTCGTGATACGCGCGCTGGGGGGTTTTCGCCGCATTTCCACCATCCATGGACGCGCCCGCCCTCCCAATGCAGCTGCAGCTGCAGTACCCGCCGCCTCCCGCGCATTACTCTCGATTCACTGACCACGCTATTGCTGCGGGGCACGATCCGCTGCTGAAGCCGCCCCCGCCACTCGGTCCGTCCGTTGCTGCATACACTGCTTTTGGCGATACTCACAGGGTATGTCCTTCCAGCACAGCTCCTCTGGTTCTGACTTCTCCATTCGCTTGTATTCTCAGCTTCAGGACCGCGCGCCGCAGCTTTCTGAAATGCAGATCCGCCAGTTGTTTCCGGATGAGACAGAGGCTGGGTTTGACCATGCGAGTGAACTAAAGAGACTCAATCACTCCCTGCTAGCCAACTTCATGGCCCTTCAAGAAATACTAGTTTCTCACCCCGAAGACGTGAGTCTTTGAAGAATCTAATCTACTTTAACACCACGAACAGTTTGTCGCGAAGATCGAAGATATTCGCTTGATCTTCATCAACATGCACTATTTACTGAATATGTATCGACCACACCAAGCGCGAGACACAATTAAACTTCTTTACGAACTGCAAACAAAACGCGCTAAAACAACTGCGGGAGAACTCGAGCGGTGCGGGTTTTTATCTGATCCGTTGGAGAATTTAACACAATTGCAGGTGCATTCGAGAAGTTCAAAACGCTCTGCAAGCAGAAATAAAAAGGACTACTGGATCAGAGTTTGAAGACATATTGGATAAAAAAGATGACGAAGGAATGATGATGGATGTAGACGTGAGGGCAGTGGATCCGCCTTTTAACTTGCCTCAACAGGCACAAGCGGTGGGGTCAAAAGATGAAGGCGAGCGCGAAAGGTTGCGGCGATTAGCTCTATTTGCCAATTCACTTTGATTCGATTCGAACCCTCCCACCGTTGACACACTGAAATTTCGTTTTCCTGGCTTCCCTGCCTTTTTCCACCACGCGCCACCGTTTGCAGTCGATTTACTAAATGATTAGAAAAATGGGAGACTGGAATTCCTGTGGGCTTCCAGCTGAACCTAGAAACAGCGAAAGGAGAGCACAGAGAGCGTCCTCATCCTAGGTGATCGATTGACAGAATAGTGGCACAGCTCGCGTGTTCAAATTTTGTAATACCTAGCTTGGGCAATGCTCAAAAATTTGCGTTGATAATTTGAGAAAGCAAGGTGGTCGGAAACATCGCGTTGAACTTTATCAAAAAGGGTATATTGAAAGAAAATAAATAAATAAAATCATGCGAAAATGTCTCATTCGAACATTCTGACCTTTCACGAATATCTCCGCAAAATGCAAACCAATGCAACAGCTTCCTCTCGTTCTTGCAGCTCGGTGTCTGAAAGCGACCGAAGCCGGTCGAACATCGCATCAAGGGAGACGCAAATCGGTTTGCCACTCAAAACGACATTAACATCGTCATCAAGCGCGTCGTCAAACACGTTCAACACAAGAAATGAAGGAGGAAAAAATTCCGAGTGGTCCGTGTCAGATATTAGCCCTGGTGAACTTCTCCGCATGAGTGCATGCAGCGGGGTTGTTGTTAGTTCGAAACAAAACGAAGAGGAGAACTCCTCAGAAGGAGTCTTACGCGTATTGACCAATTCTGTTGGATCTATGCTGACGCATGGAGTTAGTCGATTGATGTCGAGAGATAGCGCCTTGGTAGGTCGGAGTTTTTGCGGATTGGTGCGATGAAAAATTTTCTTCCAGGGCCCCCTATTCCCACAAGCTCAAACGGATAAATTTTCGAAAAAATCGAGAATCGCTGGACCTCGACGTCCGCGATTGGATGGCGATATAGAAAATTTAGATCAAAAAGAGGCTGGCGCTGCTTTGAAAATTGCAATGGGACCGTTCTGTAGCGTTGAAAAACGTCAACAGCACTTACATTTGAAAGTCACTGAAAGCAAAGATTATTCCGAAGACGTACTGTCGACAAATACAACAACTTCAACAAATACTGGAGGCAATAGAGCAGCAATTCCTCCATCCCGAAGCCTCGGGAGTTTAAATTTTAGCGAATCGACCATAGATTCCGGATCGCTTTCCGTTCCTTGGTCGTTCACACATCCCTTGAATCCAAAGAAGACGGCCAAAACCGTTTGGGATCAGTACTATGATTTGTATGATCTCGGTTATTCTGTGCAGGTGATTATGGACGGAGAAAACACATTGTTCACGGTTCAGCCAGACACAGAGGAACTTCAAGCGCCCATTATTGTTCGGACATCAGAAATTGAACCACGAGCCAGCAAATTGGTTGGAAACCATTCATCGGACGCCTTGAACTCCGATTCCGTTGGGTTCAACAACGTCCAAGTTTCAAGTGGCAACGCCAAGCAATCGAGTTTCTCGACATCCATCCACCGATCTGCAAAATTTCAGCTCTCAATCGGTCTTTGTGTCATTCACGTTGTACAGGCATCACTATCTTACTCAATTACTCCAACCCAAACAGACCTGTCATCACTAGCACCAATCAATCCCAGCGCCACATCTGAGTCACAAGCACCAGACACACGCTATGAAAGCATTCAAACTGTCGGTGCTTGTGCTCTGGCTGTAGCCGCCGTAGGGCTCGCGTTGTTGCAGTGCATGACAACGCGGTCGCGCACGGGAGGTGTGAGTGCAAAGTTCGCACTAACATGGGCAGTAGTGGGTGCAACCGGATTTTTTGCGTCTCTTGTCATAAGTGTTTTGGTTGCAGTGGGTAACCACGACGGGACCGATTTGCGCGGACGACTGTGTGGGCTCGGTGCTGGCGGGAACGGAGACGCAAGTGAGTGCCTGAAGGCGTGGGTGGCCATAGGATTTGGCCTCCTTGCAAGCATTATGTGGATTTGTGGGTTTGTGGCTGCGATAATGGCTTTGGTCAAAGTGCAGGGCCAATAAAAATTTGCCTGATTTCAAACAATGGGTCAGAATACATCCAGCCCAACGGGAATTGAAGTTTCCGAAGCCAAACTAAGAGACGAAACTCACTGTGAGACGATGGACCACTTTCACGCGCTGAGTGACACTTTCCAGTTACACTCCAGGAAATCAAAAAGTTGAGAGCAGAGTTTCAACGGCAAGCCAATCCGGACTTCACGATATCAAAAGATCAGTTTAAGGCTGTAAGCAAAGCTTCTTTCTGTTTCGAAGCAAAACAATCTTCCAGACACTCAGGAATCACGTGCAGTGCTGGTCTGTGGGAGCGCAATACTTATTCCTGGAGCGATTATTCGACGTATTCGACGTTGATGGAAGTAAAACAATTGATTTCAGGGAGTTCATTCAAGGTCTGAGCACGTTTATGAAGGGGACGGCGGAGGAGAAAATGGAACGTAAGAGCCCTGGTTAATGTGACAATCGATTGTTTACATGTTCAGCAGTATCCTTCAAATTGTACGACATCGACCACAGTGGGTCGATCGAGCCGAAAGAATTGATTAACATCATGGGACGAATGGTGAATACGTGTTTATGGAAACTGATAATTGTAATGAGCACGCGCAGTACTCAGCGTTCTATAACGAAGACCAGACGGGACGAGTGCGGCAAGTGGTGACGCAGATATTTGCGGACCTGGACATCAACGGGGACGGCAGCCTGGTGAGTGGTGAGTGTGGTTACGGATGCGGATGGCAGGGCGGTTGCAGCGGCTTACTGACGGCCACACACAGTCGATGGCCGAATACAAGCTGATGGCGCTGAAGGAGCCTCTGATCGTGGACTTCCTCGAGCAGTTTCTGATTGTGGCGCCAGAGTCCGAGTGCGAGTGAGTGAGCAGAAAAAGAACCGAACAAAAGATGATCAGCGAAGAGACACGCGAGCGCATTGTGAAGCTGTTTGTGTTTGCACGCAAAGCCCTGCACGTGGCGTTCATCCCTGCCGTGCTGTACATCGGTGCGTCGCCTGTGCAGCCCCGTCCCGCGCACTCCACAGCCATACTCATCGTCGTGTCTTGTTGATGCGCCGTGCTTGCAGGCTTCACGTCCAGCGTCCCGCGCCCCTCCTTCCTGCGCCTGATATCGCCCCTCGCTGCATGATGCGGCGACTTGATTGCTTCAGCCGCGAAATGTGTCAGCGGGCTTGAGTTTGCTAGAACTGTCCAAAAAAGTGCAATAATAAAGCAAGCCATGCTTCGTTCCCATCTTTCCCCCATAATTTGAGGCCATTTATTCCTGTACTTTTGTGCAACGCGTCTTGCCCATTTCGCAATTGATAGAATTGCAGGAGATGGAATGCCATCTTCAACCATAAAACCACCTATCTTCATTTGCACAATCTTGCCGTTTTCATTGCAAATTGGTGGGAAAATATTGCACTAGTCAATAGCTTGCCAGTAGATACGAATATATATTGAAAGGTTTTGATGCTTCATTCATTGTCGCATAAATTAGAAATACTTTTTCATTGGGCGTAAGATTTCATGAACTGCAAAATATAGTAAAAGCACAAAGAATATTAAAAACTGGGCAAGGCGCATGCGAATTCGAGAATGGCATGTAGGGTGGCGCAGCTGACATTCATTCATGTTGGGCACAGCAAAGAAAAATTCATGAAAAAAATAATTAAAAAAAAAATTAAACCCCACGCGAAAGCCTTTCCTCTTCCTCTCGGGTTTCTCTTTCCAAATTCTCAATGCTCAATTCAGCCTTTTCTGCTGGCGTTAGTTTCTTCTTTTCTTTCTCTTTGCTTTCGCTTTCACCTCCCCATAATATGTCTGCACGTTCAATTGTTATTCCTTTCCCGAAACTGATTTCAGGTTCAGGCAATTCACCGCCCTCATCTTCTTCGCAAAGCAAGGATTCCATGCTCACACTTGCATCCAAGTTGGCGACTTGTCGACACATTGGGCATTGGAACATGTGATGTGTCTCAAGCAGGTTTCTGATACATTTATAATGGTAGCAATGGCTACACGGACTTAAAAATAACGCTTGGAAGGGTCCTATCGCGCATAGACATATGCAGCAATCAACTATTGTGGTCGGTTGTCCGGCCGTACCACCAACTGATGC
Organism: Entophlyctis luteolus; assembly: GCA_027604725.1. Classification (NCBI taxonomy): domain Eukaryota; kingdom Fungi; phylum Chytridiomycota; class Chytridiomycetes; order Chytridiales; family Chytriomycetaceae; genus Entophlyctis; species Entophlyctis luteolus. Next base: position 103,478 of record JADHYT010000022.1, on the reverse strand, counting down.
TACAGGCGTGTTAGAGCTATAAGGATTTGTAGCATTGAGCAGTGACCGCAAAGCGACGCGAAACCTGCAAGCGCGAGTTAGAACTGATTTGATGAAGAATAAGATACCTTGCTGGGTTTTCTTTCTTTCTTTGGTAAACCGCAATGCTCGATGTGGTTATGACTACTTTCATCATTATGCACTTGTAAATGTCTGAAACGTCTAACGAGTGAGAAAGCTTTCGAAACAAAATCTTTAGTCACCTTCAGGCCGTCCTTGGTAGTCGATGCCAAGTTGGATCACGTCGCCATCTTTTAGCGGATAAGGCCGACTGAGTTTACCAGAGGGGCTCAAACGCATTTTGTTCAGAAAAGTTCCAGATGAACTTCCAGTGTCTTTCAAATAAACCTGTGGTTCGCGTTGAGTTATCCAATGGCCACGTATTGTCTCTGACCTGTCCATCCCGCAGCCACATTTCTGCGTGGCTACGACTGACAACCTTGCTTTTAAACCAGACGTGCTCAATACTCTTCGTAGGAACGAGCGGCTGCTGTCCGCCGGGTTGTGCTAGAAGGACCTCGACTGCGGGAACAGACTGCGGGCTTTCGGCAGTTGATGTCAACGCGCGCGTGCGTGTGTCGAGAGTAGCTTCAACGCTGAGACCCGTCAAATTTGGTGTCAGTGCTTGCGGGACGTTCCCGACTGGTGTGTCCAATTGCCCGGAAGGCGGTTCTATCACCACTGGAGTTGCCGGAACATCTTCAACTTCGATTCCTGGAACAACAGCTAATGCAGCAGCAGCGACTGGATCCGAATCGGGTGCGCGCACCTGTTTTCCCATTAAAGGTTGCTTGGAAACGCTCTTCACCTGACGCCCGATTTTCAAAATAGTTCCTTCATACAAATCTCTTCTTTCTGGGTCAAACTGCGCAGGGGGCGTTGTGCGCGTCGCGTCGGTGTGGGGAAGCAGATGTATGGTTACAGAATACTCCCTGTAAGAGTCGCATCATTTTATGATTTTGATGGAAGTAGCCAATCTTACGTTCCAGTAGCTGCATAAGCAACTTGAGTCTTTGCTGGGGAGGAGGCGACAGTGTTGGTTGTCGACATCACCGTGGCTGTCTAAAAAAGATTTGCAGCTGTTCGAGAAGACCCAGAAGAACCAGAAGAAAATTTTTGAATGTTCTTTAGAGTGCCTCAACATTTCCCGTTAGCCCTGCGCATCTGCGATTTGCGAGAAGTAGGATCCAAACACTTTATTTACGACTAGAATCATTCCATGGTCGTCTTAATAAACAGGTGGTTCACCTGGTTGCCGCGAGCTTTCCCGTGTGTCTTAACTGTTTCTTTCTGCGAGCTCGTCTTTTCAAGAGTTGCTCCAGCATCAGAACGGCCTCAGTCAACAGCAACTTACTTGATAGATCCCAAAACTACACAGTAAACCGACATAACTCAAATCCGTCGCGACGCATGGTTTCTATCATGACGCCCATTTGCACTTCTCCATACACGTGCTCTTAGAAAGAAGCACTGAAGTCGGATTGTTTCGCTCATTCGATATGAGGACCGATTTAAAGTGTCACGAAATCACTTTCGAAGTAACTAATTTATTCAATCTGTATCCAAAGCAAGAGGATGCAGCAGATTTATGCACTTTGGGTATCCCAATACCTACAATTATTGTGTCGCACACCCACGGAGTTGTAGTCGGTCATCAACAGACTTAATTATTCACCTTTCTTCGCGATAATCATAAGACACTCTGTTTGCTCGTTGTAGTATCCAGGTTTAAGAACAAATCGAGCATCCATGAGTCCACCTTTTACCGCCGGCAAAACTTTGACGTCTTAATTGCGAAAGGCCCAATCTTGTTCAACGTTCAACACAATTAACAGCATCAGACCTCGTGTCAAAAACTTAATGCAAAGTAAACTTCGACTACCTGATAGTGCCTCAGTGGAGCAAACTACCAGAACCACAATGACCACCTAGTCTCTGACACAGCGGGTCCTAAAGCAGTCAATGGTTGTAGGATTCCAGAATATTGGGGAAATGTGCCTTGGAATATCGTAATCGGCAAAAACTCACGATCGATCGTAATGCCACGTTCGCGCTTGAGGGCGTTTGAATCAATTACGCGCTCATTTCATGATCGACGGGGGCGATGATAGTAACATTCTGAATTCTATCATTGCACCTGGAGTTACAGCAGCTGTCGCTGCTCCTTTCGGCGCCATTGCGGTACACCAGAGCATCCATCAGTGCGGCCGAGGATCCATCCACTCGCTGCAGCGAGATTTTCAAGGTCAGCCGAGATGCGAGGAAGGAAGTCCTTTGGGAGACCCAACGGTTCTCCGTCGCACAAGCAATGCAAACAAGGGGTAAAAACAAACCCGATGACTGGAAGTGCGCGCACATGAGCCCCATGACATGTGGCTGCGCTTTTTTCATCAAGTTGACTCAACCGCCGCCAGCGTCACCCTGAGTCAGCAACGGAATAAAAGGACAACCCCGCGCGACAGCACAAACGAAAAAAGCGATCGAAACAAAAATGGCTGTTGCGAACCCTGCATTTTCTGACGAGACTGTTGTCGTGGACTACTCTCCCAACGATTATGCCCGAAAAGTCGTTGTCTGTGTCGACCAAAGCGAAGTTTCGGCAAAAGCTCTCAAGTGGGCTGTGGATCATGTTCTGCGTCCCGACGATTTGGTAATCTTATTACGTAAGTTGAATCATCTAGTAAGAATTCTGACCCAATCGAAATCAGACTGCCATCAGCCTTACCTGCTGGACCAGGAAGCCCTCGGGCTCAAAGATGATGCAGCACGGATTTTGAAGGACCGCATTGAGCAATTTCCTCCTACGTTCAACAAGATCAAGGCCATCTCAATGCTCGATGCCTCTGTCGGTTTTCGTCTTTACACCAAAATATCGGAAATTCAGCCAGCATTTGTGGTGTGTGGGACTCGTGGTGAGGGTCCGCTCAGCAAAGCGCTGCATGGATCAGTTTCTGATTATCTGATGCACACTTGCGAATGCTCAGTGGTGGTGCCCAAACCGTTGTCGTCTTTCTGAAGAAATACAAAGCATCTTTTCACCGAATTGAATTTTTGTCAGTGGAACAGCTGTTCGAGCGCATGGCTCCCGGCGGGCAAGCGCCCGGAACAACTCCACCCCATCAATCTCAATGATGACAAGTTGATCAATTTCCGGACCCCAAACCCCATGGCGGCGAAGTATGACTTCGACGGTAACTGAGAGATTGTGGAACCTTTTTGAGTGTTTCGCGAAGAATGGTGCGACGCACTTGCGGGAACAATCATACATCCATTTCAAGGAAAGAATATTCTGCATTAGCCAACAGTCGGTTCGGGTTTGGAGGCTGCAGCGGCAGCATCCGCCGGCTTGCACGCGACTGCGCATCTGCGAATGTGTGTGTATGTGTGTGAGTGTGTGTGTGTGTGAGTAAGTAACAACGAGATGGAAAAGAAAAAGAAAAAGAAAAAGAA